>DF239015.1:487420-614160 GCA_000507305.1 Breviolum minutum Mf 1.05b.01 | reverse complement strand
AAAACAAACAAACAAACAAACACACACACAACAATCAGCAGCAACAACAGCGGCAACAGCAGCAGGGGCCAACTCCCCAGTGGATGGTACCTCAGTGGCACAGGCAGAGCAAAACAAAACCAAAACAAACACACACACACACACACCAAAAAGCCCAACCAAGGTATCTCGTGAATTTTTTTTACCTGTCGACGCATGAGGTTTGTTCCAGGAAAGAAATTGCCACTTTGCTTTTCAAAAGTCCTTGGGTTCCATAGTCTGGTCACTGGCATGCTGCTCTGCAACCTGCATTGTTCTCAAATACATTCCCGAGCTTGCTCTCGACAGAGGTTAGCTTGAGAAAAAAAAGACAGACTTTCCCCAAAGGCGCACTAACAGGAAGCCTCGCTACATTTTCAGTCAAAAAAAATCAAACACTAGCAACTCTTTCTCCCAAGGGCCTGCCATTCATAGATAACATGCTTGCCATCCCGCTTGACGTGCTGCAAGCCCCTAGTAGTGAACATGTAGTCTATCTTGCCATCTCCAATCATGATAGGGAACACCATGTGATGACTTTTGTCTTCACACCGCAAGACGCAAACACCGGAGGTCATGGACCGTCGAAGTCGCCCCACACAAAAACCACCAAGACATTTTTCAGGCAGAGTCATAGCTCTTGAGATACTAAGTGGCGACTGGTTTCCAAGCACCACATTCACAAATGCATGACTCTTTGAAGATTTCAATCACAAATGCGCAATCTGTTTGCGAAGATTGTAGAAAGGTGGATGGGTCTGACAAAGGAAAATAGCATCTGTGATGCATATCTTTAAGTCAATTATACAGCTACATATCGGCATATACGATGAAGAATATCTAGCGCCAAACTAGCGCGAAACTAGCGCTGCCTATGGGGGAAAGCATTTCACTGCATATTTACAGGACTCCGCCTTTTAACGAAAAAGACAATCAACTGTCCAACATGAATAAGTGCACCTTGGTCATAAATTTCAATTAGGGTTTTTTTTCGGACACCATATNTATATTGAGATGGGAAACACTTTCCAACTTCCAATCGATTATGGCAATGGAGCTGCGAGCCAGCAACCACCAAATGGCCAGCAAAAGAACTTGTGTGGTGTCTCTCCACTATAGACCCCCTATCAAATCAAAATCCCCAACAATGGCCGTCTCAGATGGCCAGCCCAGTACTTGTGCGGTATGACATGTATACATATAATATAAAGATATCATCAAATTTGTCATGGGCTTATTGAGGGGATCTTATTCCCACCAGTGTCCCTTAATGAGGCCGACTATGAACAACCCTTGGTTTCTGGTGGCCTGCCCCGTTTTGATGGGGGCCCTGGGGATCCTATGACCGAAACTGAGAATGGGAGCGATAGGAACTCAAAGACAAGGCAGCCTTTCGGAGGTGATGATGGGTTCCATCCCAACCATTCTTTGAGACTATGATTGGATGCCTAGGGTTTGAAAAAGATGTTTCTTTTTTTATGATTTGCTTGTTTTTGTTAACAAACATGTTAGGAAACAGTGAAAGAAAACCACGGTACGAACTTGGGATGAATGAATCTTTTGAAACAGAAATATATGCCAAACATGAAGGCAAAGCACTGAAAATCGGTCACTTTACATATTGTTGTTATTTTATCATCATTTCTATTCTTATGAAACTGGATTTTGCTGCATGAATTATTGTCGAATATAACACATCACTTCATAACATGTCCAAAACAAATACTGCACCATTTTGGGGGTCAAATCATTCAATCTCTGACACATTCGCATTGTTTGATCGGCTATGTCAGATCTCATCACACTTGACTCTTTGAGGGAAGAATCTATACATTTCACTGAGAGGGAGTAACAAAAAGAGAGTCAGAAGATTGACTCTTGGCCATCTTCCTTCAAGGATGGAACCAGAGGATGGAACCAGTCGATTCATGGTCCTTTCAGGTTTGCTTTCCAAATTGCTGAGAAACGAAAACTCAACGACACCAGATGGAACGCGCCAATTTTTCGCCACTAAGAACGGTCGGAACAATCATGTCAATCATGGCTCGGAAAAGCGGGGTCAAACTCAGAAAGTTAAACATGTATATAGGCAAGTAAAAAAACATACACAAAATCTTTTGCAAAATACTGTTGATGGAAGAAATCCTGTATCACCTGGGACGTATATAACTTTAGAAATTCTGAGATAAACTAACAACATCAACTGGTGCAGGATTTCTTCGACCAGCAGTAGCAGCGTCGTTTAAATGTGTCAAACATTAAAAAAGAACCACCGCAAGCCACTGTGAAACTTCTGAGCACATTTGTACCCAGTCCTATTCGTCAAAGCCAAATCACGTTAAAACTCAAAGACGTCCTCTTCCAGTCCACTTGAACCTGACAATAGGAGCCACATACATTTCACCTTTGTCCTTTTACCCGTAGAATGTCCCAGTGTCCGCCTAAAGCCACAAAGATGACAGCAGGATTCAGAAAACTAAAGTCCCATGAAAATTGCACCAAACCCTTCAAGTTTTGCTGGTGATGTTTGTAAATATTTGCCCTTAAACCCTGCAAATGTATACCCTGTAAGTGAAAGACCATTGAAAGTCATAGTGCCCTGTAAGTGTTGATATAGTGTGTTGATTGTAAATCCCTACTAAAATGATGGTCTTTTCAAAAAAAACCTTGAAAAAAAGTCTTTGGACTTCCAGGGTATACTTTAAACACTCAACATATTTGTTGCTTGCAGGTGCCGACATCTTCGCCTCACTATCATTTTTTTGCCCAACCAAAAAACAGCCTTCATATTACTGACGTCCCAAACGTCGTCACCAAGTGACAACGAAGCGACACCTCCTCTTCCAGTGATAGCTTCCCTTCCAAGGGATTTGGCCTTTGACCAATCTGAAGGTGATCCGTTTTTCAGCGCATGTTTTCTAGTTGGTGGTTGAACCAACCCAATTGAAAAATATTTGTCAAATTGGATCATCTTCCCAAGTAGGGGTGAAAATAAACATATTTCAAACCGCCACCTAGTCTTTTATTGTTTGAGGTTTACTGTTTTTATCGACTTTGTTCCAGGATATAACTCCAAATCAGTCCTGGAACTCCAAATTGTTTCTGATCCAAATCCTACACGGTCCAACCAACATGTGTTTTGGAGATGAGTACTTTCCGTGGGTGAGGCAGCATGATCCCTTCAAAGTCAGCCACCATTTCAAAAATGCTGGTGAACCGTTTGGATGATGAACCCTTCACCCTGTACTAAAACCATGGCGCCAACCGGAAGTGTTTTTTTTTCCGGACGAAAAAAAAATGATGGAAAACGGACGTTGGACTTCCAGAGGTGATGAATCCACGAGTCGGTTCCACCAGGTGATGGCAATGGCAAGAGTTCATCGGATGTCAATCGCTGACACGTCTTGAAACAACATACGTTGTCGTTGGGTTTCCGGGGGTATACTCACAGAAGTAATAAATTAAGCTATACTAAAATGAGACGTCCACCCCGGCAATGAAGAACAGCAATGGGCTGCTAAGCGTTTCGAAAGTAACCTAAATGAGCATTTGACCCACCAGGATTGGAGAAACTTCCATACTGGGATCCGGATGAAAAAACCCTTCACAAATGAACCGTGACCGGAGCCTGTGATTTCAAACACGCCGTTTTTTTTTTGAGGATTCACGACATGGGCAAAAAGTCCGGTGCGTGAAGCTTAACAAAGAAAAAACACGGCCAGCAGGACCTGGTAGGAAAACAAAAAAAGCGCAATACAAGATGGGCTCCTTTACGAGTTGTAATTGGAGTCATAAATAACCTCTACAAGTTATAACTACCGAAGTTACCCAGTTTGTTATTTTCGGCCATTTCTAGATTTTATAACCCTACTGTAGTAACGATCGGCTCTGGGCCCACCGTTGTTTCGTATCCACGGATGGTGTGCCAATGGCAGCCTCTACGACCGTTTTCCAAAAATATCCGGCCGCTTTTCTGAATCCAAGGGGCAAATCAATCGACAAAATCTCCTGATGGATTGAAGATCCGGCCAAGTGTGTTCCCGTTTCGTTTCACATCATGAAAAAAACTCAGAAGCATGGTCAATAAACCCATGGAAGCACACACAACAAAGGAAAGCCAAGGTAAAATGTTGAATTCTTTATCTTTCCAGGAACATGACAAAAGAAATCCTTTTGACAACCTTAGGCAGTCCTAGGTCCCTTTAAAGACCAATGGATGTCAATGGTCTATAGTCTCGGTAGATATCCAACTTGCACGGTACAATCCCTTTCAAATTGGTGATTCCAAAGACAGGCTGCTTCTTCGCTCACATCCATTCACCAGCAATCAAACATCTGGCCAAATTATATCAAATTTCACCAACCTAGGTTTCCCTGAAATAAGGGGATTTCCCTTACATCCCTTACTAAACCATTATTTGGGGGCCCAGGGTCGTATGAGGTCACTATTAGTTTGACAAAAATCAAACATTGGATTCAAAGCTCCCAGGGAAAAAAAATTAAACACAACTCCCTGAAACGAAGCTAACAGCGAGTTTTATCCCTTGATATCCCCTGAAAAGAAGTTCGTCTGAACCAGTCCCATCCGGGCTTTCAGTTGCGTGCTTTAACTATAGCTATTAGTTGCAGGGAGGGTATGTATATTTAATTTGACCAACATTGGGGAACATCCAGACTTGAGAAAAAGGCCGGAAAACCACAGATCAAAAAAAACAGGGCAACCTCCCCAGGGTGTGATATATGAGCATAAAGAAATGCCTAATCCTTGGCAATTCTGCGATTATGACCCTTCAAAGGCCAAGTGACCTCCAACGATCGGGGATGGAAAAGGTCTGAATCACATGGTACTAGGTTGTTTCCTAAATATTCCCCTGAAAGTCCCAGCGTCCCAAAAAATCGAACTACTCATGTTGGTAATGTGATCTTTATACAGGTGATTTCTATAGGTAAGGTCCCAAGAAATTCCACATCTCGATTACAGTGTAATACCTGGTTGTTTTTTAAACGTTTTTGAAAAACCAAGCGACGCAACTTCAGCAGGTGAAATCAAACCCACGATCAACTCCCAAGGGCCGTTTAAAACGCCCAACATGGGACACGTACAACACCCCCGTTTCAGGGCCCCGAAATGAACGGCGAAAGGAACCTACCTAAATCCACCCCTAATTGATTTTAAGGAAAATCATAGATGAAGCAACAAAACTCCATTTTTCTTTGGGTTCCAAATGTTCGTTTAACCCAGGGTCTAAAAACCATGAATGAAGATAATGAAGATGCATTCCTTGTTGAACATGAGGATTTTTCAATGTCATCTGACTCGTTTTCAGGGGGGGTAAACGACCTGGGAGTTCCAAACTCCCAAGGACCAAAGGATTCTTCCATTTTTGACAAATTCCCCTTCTCCACCCATCCCATAGGATCCATATATGGTATATTTACCTACAGTTGGTTGATTTTTATGGAAACATGTAGCTACATATACCATACATGGATGGTATGGTATACAATGATTTGACATTTTGCGTGGGTTCCATCAGCATCTAAGTACAGACATGGTTTGTGAACTTGCAACTTAGGCTCTGCTAATTCCTCCTCGTCAAGGTTCTGGACAATTTCTGAGCCGCGAGACGGACGGCTTGGAGTTTCACTGCGAAGGAAATTCTCCACTTGGGTGTGTTGACCCATCTTTTTTTCCTGTGACCTACTACCACTTGTTCAGGGTTGAGTAAGGTGGGTTCCACAGCAAATTGAAATTAAAGATCTTCCAAACCAACAATTCAAAAGTAAAGAACACGATACTTCTGGGTGAGTTGTAAGAGAAATACTCAATGATAATTTCTTAGTCATTCCTGAATACACGTGAGCTGCTTTGCGTCGGTATGAGCTCTGTCCCGTCATGAATTTGGCACGTGGGCATTGTAGGACTGTTTGAGCATCAGATCTGAAATGTGTGTGGTGTGCAAACACAAATTACGCACTACCGCACTACTGTTACTGAATCGCAGCCCATTAAATCCTTGTTGAAATACCAAATGCGTCCATACCATTCGATTTCATAATCCTTTTTTTTCTTAGGGACAATGTAATCGCTTCGAAAAAAAACTACTCAACCAGGCTTCTCTTCATGGATCATGCACATTAATTCAATGGAGTTTCCTGGTTCCCTTAATAGGTGGTAGGTGGCATATAATCATCCAATTGGTCCAATTGGCAATATATAAGCGGTATATAAGTGGTATATACTGCCAATTGGGTGATTACATATCACCTACCACCTAATAAGGGAACCAGAAACAGCTATTGATTCATCTATCAAATGGACATGTTTTGCAACGGTTTCAACCAATCCTTGCGTTCTGATTCAGCATCTCCCATGATGGTTCATTTATGAAGGCCTGAAGGGATTCTTCCTACTTGGGGATATGGATACGACCATAATAGGCTGAAGCAACAACATTTACCCCATACCATTTGGCTCCCTGATTCTTGGAATAAGGATTGTTTCATCCCAAGCCTGAACAAAGGATACAACATGTACAACCGTCTCACAGTAGTAGTTATCCCAAAGTAACGAAAAAAAACAAATCTAAACATTCATAATCACGTGAAAGTAATGATGCTTACTAGGCATTTTCTGTGTCAGTGTTCCCCTGCATCACCATTTCCAGCAGAGATATGCTTTGAGGGAAGTTGGAACGCCCTGAGATGAGGCATAGACTTGATGAAAAAGTCTTCTCCGTCTAAACAGCTAATGAAATTCCCAACTTTGCGTCTGCCTTATATTGCCTTATTCCAATTGGACATCCCAGTACTGAGTAATCTAAATCCTTCAGGGAAAACTTTTTTTTTTTCACTCATTGATTTTTATACAGCATCTTCACTATCTTAATCTACCAAAGCCCCTAAAAAATGTATTAGAGCAAGCTTGAAGTCCCATCTTCCTCTCTTAAAATGCTTGAAGACTCGCAAAGCCCGGAAGATTGAGTGAAGTTTTTTTTGCTATGTTTTACCCCTCGAAGCTATCATGACTAGTTGGAAAATCCCGGTTTGAATAGGAAATGCATCTTCCAATTGTGGATGTTCCATTGACATATTAGTTTTCGGGGTTAACCCTCTTTTGCCACTACGTTACTCGCCATATTCTTGCCGCCTTCCTTTTTTAAAACATTCAGTTTTTCCAATTCAAAAAGAAAAAAACAAAATCGTTCCCAACGTGTTCGTGTTACACCCACACAAATCGGACTCCAACCAAAACCGTTTTCAAGCCAATGGTCTGCCCACTTTCTTAATGAGGTTGCCAAACAAGGGCCTTTGTATTGTAGGCCCGGCCGCCTGACATTTCTCGGTGGGGGGAGATTTTTGCTGGGGCACTGTCTTTGTGGGGAAAGGCAAAAAAAGGTCCTGTCTTTATGGGAGAGCATATAATTACAAAAACACGGTAGATATTCAAAAATATGTACTGTACATCCATGATATGTAGATCTATTTATTAAACATTGATCTGAGAAAGCCTTCAAGTCACCTTAAAAAGCTGTGGTTGTGAGGACAAAGCAATCTGCATCCGGTTTGCGGTAGAACAGTTAAACACTCAAGCAACATTTCAGGTAGCTGAATTGGAGGAATCCTCACCGATTCAACAAGCTGTATGGAAATTAGGCTTATGTAAGGGAAAATTAAACACCCCCACTAAAATAGCCCAACTCAAGGTTCAGGAAACACTCATTTTGAGGTACCTGAAACTTTTGGTGAAACAATGACCACATGTTTCTTCCTTTGTATCGTAGCCAAGGACCCAAGACAAGTTAAGAATCTTCCATTTATTCCAACTTTAGAACAGTGGCTCTAAAGATGCACATGTTTCAAACCCAAGCATTAATATGCTGTTATTTTGCTATCTAGGTCACGTCTATATGACTACAGTTAAACAAACACATAACGCACATCAAACAGGGGATGTGATGCTGGCAAGACCTGGACAATGTATGAAGATAATGTATCAAATCAACACGTGGCCGATGCTATCATGGGGATGAAATTCGATGAACTGTCTGTTTCTTTCTAAGAAAATTCCAACATACCCCAGGAACACAAACCATTATCCACCTGTTTATTTTCAGGAATCCGAAATCATATTGGGACTTTGAGATATTTGGGGTAGGTATGTTCCTGGTGTTTGTTGGAATTTTCTTAGATCCTTCACTCATCTAAAATCTCTAAGGTCCGAATCCCATGGCCTCCAACGTTGAGGATATCTTTGGGAAACCCCTTCCCCCCAAAAAAAAAAGCAGCGTCCCCAATATTCGCTGAGAGAAAGGCAAAAAGAGATCAACTTATATTTTTGTTGGTACAAATACATCAATTTGGATCCAGTGGATGTCTAGCCATCTCACCAAAAAATGGCATATATGGTTTGTTTTTGGTCTCCGGCCCTATGTTCACCAGTTAGACGTGGAAGGACGTGTTGAGTTCCCACCCCAACCTGTGGGTAGTGGAAGCGGCTTGGGAGATATCTCTCAATATCCGAGGACCAGATATCGTAAAGCTCCTCTCGACACAAATGCCAAAGTCGAGAGGACGAGGGAGGAGGAAACCTACCAAAACATGGACGCACCTACCCGGACCTTGAAACTAAGACGGTCCCGGAAAATTGATGGTTGGAAGATGGCGTAATTTTCAGCTATCCCTAAGGATCCGTTTGTATGTCCTAAGGAAGGGATTACACCGATCCATTCCTATGACCTGTGGATGGGATTGAAACCCTCAATCCTATTCTAGGGAGGGGTCTGGATTCTTAGGGTATGTTAGTTTTAGGGAGTGTACTCTCTCGCTATCTCTTTCTTGAAAACTGTTTTGAATGCTCTCCAATTCATGGATACTGTTGATGGTTCAGAAATCCCAAATAACCACCTGGGACGTATCAAATCTTGTAAATAGTGCGATAAACTACCAACCTCAACTGGTGAGTTTACCGGATTTCTGAACCACCAACAGTTTCATGAATTTAGGACCAACCGAAAAAATCGACTTCATTTTGGATTCCATGGTCAGTGGGAAGTTTCTTATTCGCCAGTTTCAACAAAGGGCACCGGCAAATGTCAAATGGATAGGGTACAACCGCCTGTAAAACCCCTGGGAGAAAGACTTTCGTTGCCGCATTTTGCAGCTGCATGAATTCTGGGAAGTGAAGTCGATGGCTCCTTTGGAAAGCAGTGAAATCTCATGGGAAAAAGTCTACGAAAAGCCTCATAAACCAACCTAGAATAGGCACTGTTTGGTTGATATCCTTGCGTTAACTAGTGGCAACATCCCCCAAATCAGGGGTTTGGGGGTTACAGGTTGGGGTTACGACCCAATTTCTATGAACATAATCACAATCTCCTTCCTACTTGCTCCCGCATTCATTTGAGAATTGATATACTTTCTCTCTGCCCTGCATCCACAAGCAATTCCGACTTGAAGCCAACTTGAGATGGGAAAAAACATCAAGAGTATCAAACTTTACCAAAGGCTTCATGTCTCAAATTTATAGGCTACAACTTTTACAAAGGCTTTTCAAGTAAAAACCGGCCTGTGGTCTGTGTTAAGATTAGGCCAGAGTTGTAAGTCACCACAGCATCATCACCTCCAAAAAATGTGAAGATTTTGGGGAAACTCCAGGTCTGGTATCTCTTCTCGCGAATCAGTTTCAGCTTCTTGGTCCCCGGGGTACACTGTACATGAGCCACGAAAAGAACCCGGCCTTACTTTCCACTACTGGTTGTTTGTTAGAGATCCAGGGATCCTTATAATATCTTATAATGGTTTATTATAATACCCATATAGCCTGCAGCTGTGTAGTATAGTCCCTAAACAACCCAGGTTTTTTTTCATTGCTCACATGTTGAATCATCCCATTTCACCACCCCCCGGCAACGTCCTTGCCACTGCTCGTAACTCCCACACCCCGTTGCTGCGCCAGCAAGCTGAACCAAAGGCCCAAAACAGGCAATATGACCTTAGAGTCACGATGCTACTGTTGATGGAAGAAAACATGCACCAGTTGAGGTTGGTAGTTTTTCCCATGATTTGCAGGGTTTTATACATCCCAGGTGATACAGGATTTCTTCCATCAACCGTATTTGCAAGCAGAATGGCCAGGGTGTCCAATGGATGCTATTGGGATGTCTTCTTGAAAAGGCCCCAAGGTTCACAGAGCACCCCTTGGAAGAGGCCAGCATGCATATCTAGTACAGTAACTAGTATAAACTCTGACATCTTCACGATGGTTGCATGGACATGCTATAGTGTTGTTGACATTAGCATATAGTGTATGCATATGTTATATCCTAGGATGAAAAGATGGTGTAAACATGTGTATATATATAGTATGTAATGAAATATAAACAAACATATCAACAGAAACATGTATTGCTAAAGAATATGGCTAATAACATGCCCGCTTGCTGTTCAAATCAAATATGTCATCAATACCATCAATTCCTGTAGAAAGTCGAAGGACAATTACCACATTGACACGAATTGACACTCATCCCCAAAACTGACTAACAGTTTGCACCTGAAAATGGACGGTTGGAATACACATTTCCTTTTGGGATGGCCTATTTCCAGGGGCAAGTTGTTAGTTTTAGGGAGTGTAGCTATATCAACGTCAATGCAGAATTGCCAAACAAAAATTAAAAAAAAACAGTACCTTCATATGATTTTTCCGACACAACTCGACCAATCTGGATGCACCCGGATGAACCCGGATGGTTTTTAAACATGTTCCCCCAATCCCCGAAAACCACTTGGGTTTTTTTCAAGCACTTCGTCGTCAAAATTGGGACGTTTTTTTTAAACATCCAGGTGCAAAGCCTCCAACGAAAAGACCGAAAAAAAACATCACAAGGTCTACTGGCGTGGACCCATGGAAGTTAGTTAGTAACTAGCTAGTAAGTTGGTTGATTTCACCTACATCAGGGACGAAAATAACCTATACTTATATAGGGGTGAAATCACCCACTTACTAGGACATCCCAGTAAACATGGATCTAAGAACCCCGTTTGCAAACAGCAATTCTAACAACACACATTTCTTTTGGTATGGGGCAACAGTTTAATACGCGTTTCCACGGTTTCCAAAAGACAGGAAACCTAGGTGGTCACGTATAGTGGACCATCCCAGGGTTCAGGTGAAAATCAAAAGTAGGCGAATCAGCTGAAAAACAACTAAATTCCATTCCCTGATCTTCCAGTCCCCTATATATCTGGAACCAACCTCCCAGGCAAGCCAATATATCGGGTAACGATCGACCCCATGGTTCCAAATACAATATATAGGGAGCTAGAAGATGAGGGATTATTGAAAGAAACATGCAACACACCCCTAGAGCACACTCCAGGCAATCCCCCTAGCCGACTATGAAAGGAATCCTTTTAACTGCCTGTTGGTAAAGGTTGCTCGGGTGTGTTCCAGTTCGGTGTGTTGAAACAGCCTTAGAATTTTATTGGTACTAGGTACTGGTTTTTGAACATGTTGATCCTTAGAATGGCTTATTCTCTCTATGTGACTTCACTCCCCTGTATTAACAAAACTAAACGAAGGGACGAAGGGCCCTTATTTTCACTGCTCGAATCTCGATTTTTCTTCATTCTTCAACTTTATGATTGTCACCAAACAAAAAAAACTAGCATGTTATAAGATGTTGAAACTTGATGTCTCCCCAACATCTTCCATGATTCAACAACTTCCCCCCCAAAAAACAAACACCAACAACTTTGCTATTAAAAAAAACTCTGGACTGTATTTGAACCACCAAAAGATTCCTTTAAAAGATTTAAAAACACCTACATCATCTCTTTTGCAGGTCACGCGGTCACCTCAGCAAATAATGTTGTAGCCCCACATGGTAGGTAAGTAAATCACAACCAATGATCATCCAATATCATTCAATCACCAATTATATAGTACTGGCCAGTCACACAATTCCAAAAAACGCCAGCATTTCATGCTACATTTCAGTCCCTCCTGCCCCCTTGCCCCATGACAATCTTTGCTGCAAAGCGGCAGATTCCTTATCACAATAGTCCTGCCATCTGTATGGGAATCTAAGGGTACCCCACCAATGCCACCCCCACCTGGAAATCATGCCTTATTCGGGGATTATTAGGGGACAATGATGGTTAATATTCCCTTAAGGCCATATTTCCTGGGGTTTTAGGTGGCATTGGCAGAGTGGGCCTTAAAATTCCCATCATGTTTTCAACAAAGGGTAAGTCCACACCACGGCCAATGATTTAAAATGACAGCTCCACTACCGCGAGGGAAACAAGTCAATGAGCAAACAAACAGAACGAGCATATCTACGCTATCTACTGAAAAAGGTCAAATCAATAAATTAGATTTGTATTCTGTGCAGGAACGTTTATTTTACATAATGATATACAGGATGCCCTCTCAGACTCATGGAACTGGTAGTAGATATAGTGGGCCCTTCGGAGGTCATCAGCGAATATTTCAGGTTCTTGTAAAAGGTGGTATGTAGTGTGTAGCATATAATAACCCAATTGGAAGTATATACTGCTTATATACCAGGTATAGTCCTTGCCTTGTAGGGGATTATAGAATCATATAAAACCCCTACCACCTATTACCAGAACCAGAATAATCCGTTGATTTGAAGTTTGATGAAGTTTGGTAGTTTACTAAGAGGTCACAAGAAGTCACAAGAGATGATTACAGGCCAACTATCACCAATGGTTCTGTTCAATTGCCCAAATGTGTGTACAAGCTCAAATGGTTCGGCAGAGTCACATAGGCGCAACTGTCCAATGCCTTTGCAGTTGTTTTGAACCGGCTTGTTCAACTCAGTTCGATCTAGTGCCCAGTATTCGTTTGTCAATTGAACTCCATTTCCTTTCCCCAACAACGTGGTGCTGGTTTCTGACCCTGATGGACGCACCTCCACCTGATGGACCTGTAGGCCATTGAGATCTGTGTCATCATCAGCCTTCTGACCAGCTAGCGCAAGGGCTTCGACGGTCAACCCTATTTTGTCCCTTGACAAAAGCCTCACCCCGTCGCTTTCGTAGTTCGACCTTGAAAGGCCAATACAGCCAAAGCGACCGCCAGCTATTTGTTCGATTGATGATACGGTGGCTGTCAAAGCAACATTATAGTTGACTGCCCATCCATGTTCGTTTACGACACTGGCATGCGGTGTTATCACGTTCGGAATCTTGTAGAGTTCGTCGCCAAAAGCCACTGTTTCCCCTGCAGCAGTGGTGCTTCCCAGTTGAGCCCTCACATATTGCCCCATTGTGAAGCGCTCGTCCCCCACTTTTGTAGGTTTGTCACATGAGATAAATTCGCTCTTCAAATGTGTGACTTTCTTCATGTGTTCCGACTACAACCGCACTTTTACAAGTCAAACGAAGAAAATCTTCCCCAAATTACCCATATGCTCCGTGGGACTGGTATATTACCTACATTTGGCATAAATCTATGGTAAATATATTTAAACCTGGAACCTGTTTGTCCCATATTTTTGGGGCTTCAACTTCAACCCTGCAAAACCAGGTCCTTTCCAATCCAAAACAGGGGTCATTTGGGTTTCAGGAATATACGATACATGGATCCTATGGGTTCTAGTAACACTTCTAGAACTGCTCGAAACTCATTCGGAGAAAATAGGCTTCCACTTTTGGGGAAGAACACTTTGGCCAACAAAGATCCTACCTCTTCACTGGTGTTTAACAGGGACCCTTATATTGGTTTATATTATAATCCCTATATAATTGGGTAGTATAATCCCTTACATACCCTAAACAACAAGTTTTTGTTCATTAACTACCTTGTGATATTGAGGATTCTGGGGTTCTGAACAGCTCCTCATTTAGGATCCGCAAAATACATCATCCCTGGCGACCATTTGCTCGCTTCCCCAATGTCACAGGGCTTTTTGATTCATGTCATTCAGAGGTGTGTTTTCCAGTGTGTGTGTGTGTGTTTTATCCAAGACCTTTAACAAAGCACTTCCATTCCCCCCAAAACAGCGGGTTTCGGGGTTTCCTCTCCTGGTGTTCGTGCTTGCGTCGGCAGCATGTCATATGAGCTCCGAAGATTTCCTTTGAGAAAATCGTGCGGTTACGGTCAGAAGGGAATGTGGCCTCAAGCCTAGATATAATGTAAGGTTATAACCCATGTTTTCATCTCTGAAAATAACAGGGTAACTGGGGTTACAACCCTACATAAAAAAGGTTTTATAACTTCACTTAGTGAACTGGTGGGGCCCACCTTTTGCATGTAGTTTTGCTTTGGATGTTGCCCCCCCCTCCCAGACCAAGACTAGTATATTTTTAGGCAGGGATCCCTAGGAGGACCTTTATTTGCCACTGTTACTCTTTACAATGGCTAGTCAACCAACCCCTTGAGTCTTACTGCTTCTAAGAAAGAATTGATATTTGATTTATTTACTAACATTTGCCCTGCAAATGACCCAAACGTACTTAGAATATGGAATTGGAATTTGTTCCCGATACGAAAATAGTCTACGTAAAGGTTTGCCGTCTTGGTGATGTTCAGATTGTGTTCCAAGATGGATAAACAAGACATCTTTGCATTGCAACCATGTACACATACATGCACACAGTCAACAAATGGCGACTTTGGTAGTAATGTTGGTGGTCAGTGTTACAGTACCGATTCATAAGGGAATTGTCATCAGAAGAAGCTCAACTTAACCACCAAACCAAAGTGGTACAAGAGAACTCTGACCAACAGCTTTTCGACGCTCATCCCTGAAGAGAGGCATGATATGTATGTAAATAAATGACATTTTTATCATTTTTACATGGTCCTTTTACTTTCAAACTCAATATTCCCCATAGTCTTGACGATCTTTGGCCTTCAAAAAGTCCATTTTAGTTACTCTGGTTACCGTGGGTGAACCTCGCCGCCAAGAAACCAAACTTGGCTTCAAGAACTCCATGTCATACTTGCGCAGTCCATCATCTGGAAAAAAAAACAACACGGTTGGAAACTAGGTGATCGAAAAAAAACAACCGCAACCCCTTTTCCAAGAAAAGGAAAAACATCTACTCTTCCTCCCAGAATCATGGAAGTGGAAAATGATGGAAAATGGGTCCACTCATGGGTCGAACCACTTCCATGATTCTGCAAGAAAGTGTAGTTGACAGTTTCGACCCATCTGAGAAATATCAGTCAACCACTAGAATCTCGCAGGGGTGAACACGATAACAGATCGAAACGACAACCCACCAAAGTGATTCAAAGTGAATCTTCCTAATGTTCATTCGGATTCACACACCTGGTTGCAAGTACAAGCTTAAACAATTAAAAAAACATCATTTTGGGATTGCAAAAAAAAACATGGATCCACATTCAGCTGAAGTCGTCAGTCAGAGCCTGTAGGGGTCAACCTGGGTACAAAGCTTTGATTGCGTTTGTAATCATGGAGTAGATGATGCAACGACAATAAATATGTAGTATAACAATTAGGCATGGCAGTAGTAGCAGTAGTAGTAGTAGTAGTAGTAGTAGTAGTAGTACTAGGTAATAGCAGTAAGTCATGGTAGTGGAATAGCAGTGAGCCAACTGACTTTGCATCCCGATGACAGGCTTCTTGAGGCTTCATGCGTCCAAAAGAAATACACATCCAAAGTCCTCCAGTAATACCCTTTTGACAGTCGGTACTGGTCCAAATGAGGTCGCATCATTGATGGGATTTTTTCGAGTTTCGCCTATCTTCCCGAAGTATCAATTCTATAATTGAATATGTGTTTCTACTGTCCTGGTCGAAATCAACCTCCACAAGCAAACTCCACCAGAAATAAGTTTGTTCAATCATATAAAAGTATTATATTGGCGATCATGGTGGCTAATAAACCTTTCAATCAAGTATACTCATATCTGTATTTCGATTTTTTTGGGGGCTGACGTCTGGGGTTTGTCGACATGTTATCATCAAGTTCTTATGGAAGCGTCAAATTGCAGAAGTTGCTTCACCACTTTTGTTTAGTGTACAAAGAGGATTATACCACCCAGTTATGTGAGGATTATAAGAAGTATCATTAAATAAGGATTCAATGGAATGTTTTTTTTTTCGTGGCTCACTTACATTCACTGATCTCTCAACCAACCAGTATCCTTCAAGCTCATCAAAGCCAATTTTTCCCGTTCTAAACCTGACCCTCCCAAAAACCCAAGCTTTGGTTCAGCTACTGAGCTTCCAATTGGGCACTCACGTTTTTTTTGTTTGCACCCTACCTTGAAAAATAAAGCTCAAAAAAAAATAAGGTGGATCCTAAATTCTCAACAAAAAATCTTGGATCCTAACCAACAATTAATTCAATCATCCCTCCGAAGAAGAAACACACACACAAAAAACAAACAAACGACGAATTCGCGGGACCTTGAGCGATGTACATTTTGCCAAGGCCATTGGCAGCAAACATCGCCACTTGTTCCACACGTGTCCAAACACGATTCCTGTGGCGTAGTTCCGCTGTAATTTTTGTTTAGTTGGCGCCCCCCCCCCCCCTTGCAGTGGGAGCGTTCATTTCTATATTGGATATGAATATACACTTAGGATTTATAGTGAAACGTATCTATGCAAACATAACAATATATAGTACAAACGCAAAACTTGTGTATATGTATAGACATAAATATGCACAAAACCAAATATATATATATATAGTCATAATATAATATATATATATATTATTATTTTTTAATACTCCCCCGAAAACTAGCATAACGCGTGGAAAAATGATGGTTTGAAGACGATCCTTTCCTTTTGAAATGGCCCCTTTTCTGGGGACATTCGTTCGTTTTCGATGTTATATTCACGCCATTTGTATCCAGCCATTACGGGTCCTACGCATACTACTTACCTTCAAGGCTATTTCAAGAATCCAGTTGGATATGTTCTTCTTTACTTCTTTGATGAAAGCTTTAAATCTTGCTTTGATCAGTGCTTTCAATTATTGAATCGTGGAAAGAAGGATAAGAAGGTATTGATGAACATTTGGATCTATTTGATTTAGTACTTGAAATGGCAATTTGATCTTTTGATTCAATTAAACTAAAGCCGCTTCGCATCCTCCTAACACTTGCCATTGTCGGGGATTCCCTCCTGGGTGACACCTTTATCTGATGAACAGTCATTTAATATTCCAAGTTATTTTACTGTCTGATTCACCCTTTCGGAGCGAGGTTACAACTCAGGTTCATGTCCTTCTTGCCTAAGGTTTCAGCATTACAGTCCCTAGAACTAACGTTTTCGCCCCTGAAAATGGATGGTTGGAAGATGCATTTCCTTTTGGGGCCCGGCACATTTGCGGGTGCGAACTGTTAGTTAATGGGAGTGAAACTTGATGAATGAAAACATGTGAAACGTCTGATTCATTCCTGCGGAAAGATAAGTCATCTTCTTAACCCCGCAAATTTTAGGAATCCAGTATTTAAAGTAATCTGTCTTTCTTGACATCATCATTCACCAAGCCAATTCTTTTCCTGCCACTTTTGGACATGTTTTTTGGTCCCCTGATTATTTCTTAAGTAACAACTTGGCGGTTGAATTGAACCCACAGGGTGGGCCCCTACCCCTCCTATAAGCAAGGTGTTTTCACCCCAGTTACCCAGTTATTTTCGGCCATTTATGACTTATTTCACACCATTTAAAACGGCTCGAGGCCCACATTGTAGAAATTGTAACCTTCAACATATTGAGAAAAGATCAGTTTTGATCACTCGTAGAGCTCAAGTCCTCCAAAAATCATGTTTTTTTCTGCCAGTGATTTTACTTGACTCCAAGGTACCTGTTACCGGACCTGAGTTTGCGGAATGTAAAATTTCGTACCTCTATTTGTTTGGGGGTGCTTGAAGTCTCCAACACAAGTTGATTGAAATTTAATCCAGGAGGCTTCTAGAAAAAAACAACATCCAGGTATGTATATTGACAGACATCACATACGTATCTTTATAATCATTTATTATATAAGTCTCACATAAATCTTCCTTAAGATATTAGAAGCCCAAGCAAACTCAAACAGAATCCAAAGGAAGATTCATATAACCCATAGGATCCATGTATGGTATATTTACCTACATTACTGTAGGTGAAAAATGGCCACATTCAAGGGCAAATGTAAGTAAATATTCCCTACATGGATCCTTTGGGATATAGAAATTCACATGACATTTTTTAAAGCATTCACAGTAACCAAACCAACCTGGAGCCCCATTCCTCCCTCCCGAAAAGGCTGTCCTGTAGGTGTCCAAATTCGATACCACTCCGGTATTTTCCTTTGCCGAGGCCAATCTGAAACATGTAAGCAGTGACCAATTGACACTGGTTATTTACTTGAGAAAAGGGGATTACAGTAGCCACTTCTATAGGGATTATAATAAGCCATTCTAGGGATCCCTATTAACCAACCAGTAAAATGGAATGTCACAACGCGTTTTTGAACGTTGCTCATGTGGTTTATGATGGAAAAAAGGATGTGGCAATGGTGGATTTCTGAAATCCGTGAAGGCGCACGTGGCGCTCAAGACGGTGATTGTCCAATTTTATTATAAACATATATTTAACGCAAAGAAACAAAGCATCAGAATTTCTTTTAAATGTCCCCAAGTATGGGCGGATACACCCACTTTTCCAATGTAATTCAATGTTATTCATGTGTTTTCATCTGCCAGACTTCAATCTGCAAATTGTGGAATACCTCAATTTCAATCATTTGTTGATCATATTCATTTGTTGAAGGCATACCCTCCTGACTGTCTGGAAAACATTCTCAGTATGAAGCCTCAATTCATCAACATGGCAACAAAAAGCTCCCCCCGGAAGCTATAGCAGCTGGAACGTGGATATAATCCCGAAGTGGAAAATTAAACATCATCTTCCAAGCCTGCATTTTTTAGGTTCCATGATGCTGGTTTTTGGGGAGTCTCAATAACTCATGCAAACATCATGAACAAGAAACACATTCCCCTAAGGATCCGTTTGTATGTCCTAAGGAAGGGATTACACCGATCCATTCCTATTCTAGGGATGGGATTGAAACCCTCAATCCTATTCCAGGGAGGGGTCTGGATTCTTAGGGTTCTATCATTGCCATTGTCTTACTGTACCCCCCCCAAAAAAAACACCATCATTTCGAAACCAAGACTCATGATGGCCCTCGGGCGCAATGACGATGAAACCACTCGTCGATGACGCGTAGACATAGAGAGAATTCACGGCCTTAAAAAGGGACGCTCCGGATGGGAGACGGTCGATGTTGAACGTATCCAATCCTCGAAAATGAAAGCGAATGACGGAGCTATTGAAATCAATACATCTCTATGTTGGTGGTTGCAACCAACCCATTTGAACAAAGATTATATGGATGTTTCCAAAAATAGGGGTACCCCAAAATGGATGGTTTATAATGGAAAACCCTATTAAAATGGATGATTTGGGGGGTACCACTATTTTCGGAAACATCCATATAGTCAAATTGGATCATTTCCCAAAGTATATTGGTGAACATAAATAATATCTGCAACCACCACCTAGATCTCTATAGTAATTTCATGGAACAATACATCATTTCTATCCTTTCCAGGAAGCCCAACCCTTCCATTCAACAATGTGTAGTAGAGCCGTTTCTCCTTCAATTCACTGGAAGATAAAGATCTATTTACTGTACTATTTCTTTCACCTGAATTTAGGTCATTGAATATAAACATTCCAAATGTGTTGACATTTACTTGGGTGAAACGCTCGAATTTGGAAACAACATTCGATTCTTGTTTAAACTTGGATGTCGGTTTCATAATATTTCAGCAAGTCGAATGTGTGCCATCTTTGATAAAATCCCTTCCCAATGAAAATTCCTGAATGGGAGGGGGAAACTTTCCGTTTTACCCGTTCGGTTGCATCACATCATCGCTCAAATTCGGAAGTATCTTTTATCACCACAAACGCCAATCCCATACCATACATCTATGGTAGATTTACCTACATTTGATTGATTTTTATGGTTTTCATGTAGGTAAAAATACCATACATGGATGGTATGGGAATAGTAAAGTTCCTGGCCTTTGGGCCAATCATTCCTGAAGAATTCCGTTCTATGGTTCAGAAATCCCAAGGCCAACCACCTGGGATGTACAAAACCTTGTAAATAATGGTAGATAAGCTACCAACCTCAACTGGTGCAGGATTTCTGAACCATCAACAGGATGTTTCAGGTCCCTTTTTAAAAGGAAAGCCTGAATCAACCTGTTTGTTGAGGTAGAAGGAGCGCAAAGCGCTCGAGTTTCACGAGGGGAACACCTAATTTTGAGACAAATACCCTTTTTGTGGGCCCTGAATCTATAGTTCTAAATGGGGGTAACTGGGGCCCCTATAAACGGCCGAAAATAACTGGGTTTGCCTCAATTTTTTTCAAACTGGTGACGGACCTCTCCCTCAAGCAGTACTGGATCCAAAAAAAAAACCTACCAATCTGCAACATATCTGCAACATCCAGGACCGCCAGGTGTTCAACCAATTCAAAAAACAAAGCATTTATCCAGAAAATACAGGTTTCCCAAAATAGTCCCTAGTTGATGTGAACAAAAATCAGGATGGTTATAGATGGTATATCATGTTATACTGAAAAAAGTAACATTAACTGTTATAACTAAAGCGCTCTTGGGGTATCCCACTATACTACACTCGCCGTCCAAGTTCAAACTTACCATGGGCCCCCGTGGCACCGACGGATTTGAGAAGGAAGGCACCTAAGGTATTTCCTTTGAACATCTTTTGACCACAGTATTATATAAATTTTTGAAGGGTGGAATACTTGAATAATCTCACTCTGTTTATGATTCATGTCAATTTGATCTATGAATCATGAGATACCTAGTTGGGGGTTTCAACTCATTCAAAAAAATGCTCGTCAAATTGGAGGATCATTTCCCCAGGTAGGGGGAAAATAAACAACATTTGAAACCACCACCTAGTTACCAATTCAATACCTACATGCTACGGCTGTTTCAGGTTTCAGTGGCTTTTTTGTTACTTGATGTACGTCTTTGTTCCACTGAGAGAGGCTCCGACAGACATGCCGAAATTCGAAATTGGTCAGTCTTCCGTGTCACAAGAGGAAGCTTCCACCAACCCTCCACCTCTCAAGGGCTAAGTGGAGTTATTTTTGTTATGTGGCCCCTCTAAGTCAGGGTATTTTCACCACAGGTGTATCCAGTTCTATTTTCGGCCATTTATAGGGGCACCCCATGGATTTGACCCCATTGATATCTGGGAAACTTTCCGGGGCTCAACCTTGGAGTCGTTGATTTTCCCTTAAGAACAACCAAGATGCCAAGGATTTCATACCCACATGACCTGAGAAGGGTATGGAGTAGCAAAAAACTGCTACAGAAAACAAAGGAATGAATGAACCCTTTTTTCGGATGCTCCAAGATGCACTGATGGCCAAAGAAGTCATAAGTGATATCATATTTTGTTTCAGGATTGGAAATCACTATAAAATGTTCATTTGCCACTGGTTACTATAGAGACTGACATGTCGAGGGGCATTCCAAGATTGAAAAACTGAAAACGCCAAGGACTTGAATGGGATGATTTTGGGGCGAGGATAACCATCTCGTAGGATCTTTGTTGCCAGGAACGTTGTTTGCGATAGGAACTCACGGGGTTTTCATCATGATCATGTCAGTCCCTCACTCCCAAAACAAGTATTTCAGGTTGATGAAATACCAACACATTCGAAAACTACCTAGGTAGATACATAGTGACATATCCTGTGCATCTGGAGTCACAACAGGTAACCACCCTGTTAAAAGTGGATGTAAATTGATGCAAATATCGCACTCACTTAACAAGGTGGGCCCAGTCACCAGTTTGAAGTGGGAGTTATAACCTGAGCAGTAGGGTTTACAACCCCCAGTTGCCCTGCTTTAAGGCCATTTATAGGAGTTATAACCAAACCTATAACTAGTAGGGGCCACCTTGTACCGCCTGCAGCCATTAGTACCTCGTTACTCCCGGGGCCTATGCGAGGATTTGATAGTCTCATCGCATTTGCTATAGTCTCATGACTCATGTGCTCCATGGGGGTTCCAAGGTTCCAGCCATAGTGCTGAGCGAAAACCCTTTAAAAATAGGATAATCTAGGCGTTTTTGCCCCCAAAAGGAAAGGATCATCTTCCAATCATCATTTTTCAGGGGTGAAATGATACTTTTAGATACTTTTAGGAAGTGTATCATAGATGTTTGTTTAACCAACTTATACCCAAAGAACTGAAACAATTGCAACACGGGACCACATCCGATCGATAAACACATATCTATACTTTATAGCATATGTGTGACAAAACTTAATCTCCTATGCACCTGGCACTGGAAGGCAAAAAATGACCAAATCATATTTCAAATCATCCAACTTCTGAAAGCCGCCAAGTGACACTGAGGGATGGCCAGAATATCCAGCCACACATAAAGATTCTTCATAGCCACCTGGGATTCCAACGCCAAATTCTTTTGGAGGTTGACCACCCAACAGGTAGAGGTGCTAACAGATGGATGGTAGCAGCTCAGAAATGGTACTACCTGTAACCGGCGTAACCTCTCAACCCGTAAGACTTGGAAGTTGACCGATTTGCGTGATAACTTTGCATCCGTGTACAAGGTGGGCCTCTATGATCATTATAAGGTGACTATAATGGCCGAAAATTAGTTGGGTAATTGGGGTGAAAACACCCTACTCATAGGGGCCCCATGTCACTCCACTTATAGCTGGCTGGTGACAGAGCCCACCGGGGGTACCATAAGCACGATGGCCAATTAATATCAGCTTGGTTGGTTGGATGGTCACCGTTGGTGGGTTGCTTGGTACAAAACTGGGAACTATCATGGACTATACATAACAATACTTGCTTAAGGTAGTACAGGATATACTCCCTCGGATGACACAAGCAACAAGTGTCAGTTTACCATGAGCTACCAAACATGGAGACGGCCGTTTTTTCTAAGTAATCCGCATTCCCCTTCTTAAATCACCATCTCAGGAGTTTTCGCCTTGCTGAAACGGTGTGTTTACGAATGGCTACTGACGCTGTTTTCAGGAAATTTTCCCAGGCTGGAAACTGGATAGCAGGCTCGTGTACCAAATTGCACTGAGAGGGACGACTGAACTGCAAGGGAAGCAACATATGAAAAAATCTTGGCTGCTGAGTGAATGGTTTTTGTTGGATGCTTCAAACCTTCAGGACACACATCACCTGCCAGATGATACGTACACATATCTAAATGTTGATGTATATGAATGTAAAGATTTACCATTATAAAAAAAACAGCGTAGGAAACAACCAAATGAGATAAACAATTTACAACATCAACCTCAACAAAAGGTGATTCAAAAAACACAAACATGATTCAAAACAAAAAAACAACACATCAAACCACAGGTATGACTGTGGCCCCGGTTCTGCCCAGGGACTCCAGTGTCTCGCTCATAGAATCTCAAGCTCTGTCGCATCAACTTCATTTGCCTCAGATTGGATGATGGGATGTCCTCATTTATGGAAGGGGATTCCTTTCATGGGAAAATGGGGACATCCTTCCCCCCATCCGTGGGGAAACCAGAAAAACTAAGAAAACACCTTTTAACAGATCTTTATATAATTCGAAGGTCGTGAAAACACACTGAACTGGAACACACCCCGAGCAACCTTTACCAACAGGCTATAAGCCGGATTCCGGATGCATAGTTGGCGTTGCCGGGGGATTACCCGGGTGTGCTGTAATTTGGTTGGATGTCCATCCGTGGGGAAATCAGGAAAACTAAGAAAACACATCTTTCAAGAAAACCACGACCAACAATAAGGATACCCTCCCTGAAAGTAACGCCTCGCCCCTGAAAATAGGCTGAACCCCATAAGGAATGCAGTCTTCCACCATCCATTTGCAGAGGCTATGTTAGTTTTGGGGAAGGGTAAGGGTTCATACAGAATTTTTTTGTTGAAGCAAACGACTTTATCGGAATGTAACACTTTTTATTGGGAATTCTTATACCCTAAGAATCCTGACCCCTCAAAAGTGGCTGTTTTGCGGACCCAGACCCCTGTTATGAAGGTTCAAACCCTTCCATTGGAGGGTCCAAGGATTCTTAGGGTATGAGTTTTTCACCCAAGGACTCCAATCTTTTTTATTTTGTATGTGGAAATGGTCATCTTTGGAGTTGACCCCTCCGGATCCCATAAAACACACCCCATCTGTCGGAAAATGCCCGCAAGGTGGGCCCCAAATTGGGGTGAAAACCACCCTACTTATAGGGGTTATAACTCCACTTATAACATGGTAGGATGCCCACCTCGTAGTGGCATGAATTCACCACAATTAACAGTAAGTCCATCTGAAAAATGCGGCTTTGATTCGGTGTTCCTTTAGATGTTGCCCTGAGGCTAGCCATGTAAACCCAGGTGAACCAATGTATATCCAAATATATCCAATGTATATTATATATTTCTAAATACATAATATATATATATATATACTAGTTGGTAGTTTCAACCCATTTGAAAAATATTAGTCAAATTGGAACATTTCCCCAGGTAGTGGTAAAAATAAAAAATATTTGAAACCACCACCTAGTATATATAAATGCCATATACATGGAAAAACCAAGATATTTAGGTGGCCAAATGGAACAAAATTTCACCAACCTAGGTTTCCCTGAAATACGATGATTTCCCCTTACTAAATCATCATTTGGGGTCCCGGGTCGTGAAAATGGTCGCTATAAGCTGATTTGACCAGATTTATGGGTACAACAAAACCTGATTCACGGAGGATTCCCCCATCCATTAGCACCAAAAACATGGAAAACCACTCAACAGTTTTGGTCATTGTAAATTGGCCAAATAGAGAGGGAGCGAGATTCTCGGTGGCCTACATCAATGTATGTGTATTATCCTGTATAATTGTCTACGTGCAAATTATCATATATTTATCCTACCTATATCCTATATATATACTACGATGCATATTTACATTCAAGCAAAACATAAATATACATACATCCATAATATAACCTGACACATTCCTATCCTTCAATACATCTTGTATATCTATACACCATAGTACCTCCCATTTCAATCTATCCTCTCAGACTCCTAGCAAAAAAAAAAAACGCTAAAAAATCTCAGGTCACCCATCGCTTGGTCCAAGTTTGGTCCAAGACTGCCATTCCTCGTTTGGTGGTCTTTTTTCGTCAAATCTGCGAGGTTTGATTTTTCATCGGCCGGATCCATGAATGTATGTTTCTAAGAGAACCCCAACATACCCCTGGAGCATACCCCAGGCCTCCCAAAACCCCCAAATGAAAGGAATTCCTTCATAAACTGTTGGTTCTGGGTCTGGGGTATGTTCCAGGGGTATGTTGGAAAATTCTTAGAATGTTTTATATTATATACCTAACATAGATGGTTGGTGTCTAATGGTTTCTATGGCAAAATTCCCAGGTTATATACAATCGTCCCATCCCAGATGCTCAATGGGGCTGGCCTATTCACCTACATGAATGGTTGATTTTTATGGAAAAATGTAGGTAAATATACCAAATTATTATTGAGCATCTGGGATAAGGCATCCTTTTTTTTCTAGTTGGTGGTTGAAGCACCTATCTGACAAAATATGCGTCAAAATGGGAATCTTCCCCAAAAATCAAAAAGGGGTTTGAAAGTGCAAGTAGATGGCGCAAAGCCACTCCCAAAAGGTGGCGAAAAGTAAGTGACGGGCCATGATAAACCTAAAATAAGAGGAATTGCTCCATCCAGGTGTAAAGCGAATGTTGTGATATGTGTTGTATCATCTTCATTGTTCATGTCACTTTGGAAGAGGAACTGTTTTCCCCTTTTTTTTGGTCGCAATGGCATGGTAAATGTCATCATACACGTTAGATGAATCTGTTTGGGGAGAGCTCTTACAAACAACAACAACAACAACAACAACAACATTTGATCCCCCTAAATCCTGTCCCTTAAAACTGTATGACATGCACTACTAAGGACTCATCCAAGGTGGGCCCCCTACTAGTTGCAAGTAGGGTAGTTATAGCCCCTGTATATCACCTTTTAACTGGGTTTGCCTGGGGTTTTTTCACCCTACTCATAGCGGCCCCATGTCCCTCCACTTAAAAAAACTGGTGACGCAAAAGCCCATGTGGTAGGACCTCCTGATTTCTGGCCACATGTCTGGAGGGACTAAATGGCTTGCCGTCGATTCCTCACATCAACTTGCTAAATTGGTGTATTCTTTTTGGACCTCCTAGGTTGGCCGAAACTGAGTTAAAGCAACAGATTATTTCAAGAAATCGATCCACTTTTAGCTACGAAAAGAAGCCTTATTGTTGCTTTCCATTATATAGCTGTGTAATAGGCATTCCTAAACAAGGGGGTAGTATAATTGCCTATAAGAAAACAACCTAAACAACCCAGGGTTTTTTCATTGCTCACGTGTACTACCCAAAGATTTATTCATAAACTTCATACCTTGCCTGGAACATATCCATCTTTCAAAGGTACACATTCCAATGCTACTGTTGATGGTTCAGAAATCCGGTCAACTCACCAGTTGAGGTTGGTAGTTTATCCCATGATTTACGAGGTTTTATATGTTTTATGCATCTCAGGTGGTGCAGGATTTCTTCCATCAACAGTCTTTTACTGGAGTGAAGACCACTTCAGAACCAACTTGGGATGTCTCGATTATTAGGAGTTACGCATTCACGAAAATGTCACGTTGCCATGAAGCAAACGAATCACAATGGTCGAGTCGAATCTGGTGACCTTTCTACCAAATATATTAGCATTTTGAACCATACTTGGAGGATCATCCCAATTAGTAAGTGGTTAGTAACCTCCATTTACAAGCCGTGAAAAGGCCATTTGGAAGGGGTCCCACAACTCCCACAACCCGATCCTTAGGGGACAATAACCATTAACCACACATCCTGGGATGATCCTCCAAGTAGCTCTGAAGAATGGAAGTTAACATCCATACTTGTTTCTGGTTCCCATAAAGCCGGTGGGCTTGGTATGAAATAATTTCCCCCCAGAAGGCAAGGACTATAAGTTGTTTTTCTAAGTGGTATCTTTATTAGCATTTTTCCTGCCAATTGGGGGAGAAACATTTTTTCACCAATCCCACCTATTTTTTGAGAACCAGAAACAGCGGCTTGAAAACACATCTACATGTCCCCATCATCCTTTCCCTTTTGAAACTGCGCTGTGACGTTCCCCAAGTTCCCAAAATTGTTGAGGATTCGGGGTCAGAATCCCAGCACTTCAAACAGCCTCGTGCTTTTTTTTTGCCAAGGAACATAGGAAAAAAAGATGATTTGTCCACCCCCCTCAGGTCGGCCGAAGGTGAGGGAATTAAATCTGTCCATATTGAGTTCCCAAGGAAAACATGTCTAAATGTTCATGGCCACCTATGCTTGTTTTTGGCATGGTTCCACTTTTGGCAACCGATGTGTCACCATTGTTTTGGGGTTGAAATAATTCATTGGAAGGGATCGTTGTCTAGTTTTTACCACTGTTGATTTTGACGGTCGTCCAATCTTTGCACCAGTTGAGTTGAGACGTTTATGCCTCTGCATGAAGATGGATCCATTTATTACCGCGTTTTTTTTAATGAATAAACACGGCCCGCCCCTTAGCTGGTTACGTGTCGAGAAGGATATCCTCCTCATCCCGGACAACATGCCTATCTTAATCTGCTGACCTGGTGTATATAGTGTTCTCAGCACCTGCTCACATACTAAAACATGAGGAACCATGACATAGCTATCCCCCCTGCCATAGGGGTGGTGGGGGCGGGTGGAGGCATTGTACAGCAAACTGGTGACCCTGTATATATATATATATATATATATGTGTGTAAAAAAACTCAAACAGTTGTCAAATGAGATGTTCCGTTTTTCCCAGTACCTCAATATTTGTGTTCTTCCAGATTTATCCTGAAAACCCATCAAAGATGTGTGGATTATGTTTGGAATCTGACCAACCACTTCGGGAAATTCAACCAATATGTCCAACTATAAATCGTTTGCCCCTGACAATCCATGACAATCCAGTTGGTTTCCAATCCTAAAACGAATAAAATACCATTCCCGACACGAACATGGAACATCATGGAACAAAGGTTAAGTGACCTCCAATGATCGGGGATAAAAAGATCACAAATTGAATCGCCTGGTAGGTCAAAACACTGTGGCAAAACAGCCCACACTTGGGCGCCTCTTTAAACCCACAGAGCAATTCTTTTGTGTCCAAAAACTTCAAGAGTCCTGGCAAGGGTCTTGGGAAAAAACACAAGAACGTCAATGGCCCATACCCATACCCATACGATCCATGTATGGTATATTTACCTTCAAAAAACCGTTAGCATCCGTTAGCTACACTTATAACTCAGGGTTTCTTGGGATTGTAACAATAACTGATTCTATTTATAACAAGCTGACAAGTTAAAAAAAACAGTCCTCCAAGGTGGGCTGATTTGCTTGAATAAAACTCAACAAATATCTACCTTGTGCCATTTTGAAAGCCAAGATCTTCCGCAATTTGGTCGCCACCCTGGCCAAACCCCGGTCCTTTCAAGCGCAAGCCCTCGTGACAGGAGCGGATCTCTGAATCGCTCAGCTTTAGAAAATCCTGCGCCTCAACTGGAACTGATGGAATGTGAAAAGAAAAGTCAGGTGATCCGAAGTTTGGATTGGCTGTGCTAGTATTGCCGCATCTGATTTAAAGCAAAAGATTGGTTCAGAAATCTATCCACTTGAGCCATGAAAAAAAAAAACGGCCGGATACTTTCCCGAATACTTTCCATGAAATACCGCTTGTTTAATGACGGGATCCTTATTTCATGATGGTTTTATTATATAATCCCGCCTATTTAATTGATTCGTATTCCATCCCTTATATACCCTAAACAACCCTAGCGTTTTTTTTCATTGCTGAGGTGATCCCAGGTTTGCTGTTTTCGTGTTTTCGTATGTAAAAACCCTCGTAAAGACTGTCTCATGCCCCCTACCGTTTGGTGTGCCAAACGTGAAGATGACTTTTCTTTTTTTCCAGGTCAGGTGGGATGTGTAAGTTCCCTCGACGGTGTTGGAGTGAGTGTCATTGCAAAAAACGAGTTGATTTCATCGATTGATTCATATCAATAACAATGTGTCCAATAAAATTAAATATATAAACGGGGATAGTTTGCTCAACCTCCTGGAGTTTATTCACAACATGTGCAATCATGCAAGATGTTCACATCCGACAAACTGTAGACCATCAACCGCAAGGTCATAGATATTTCATGATATTCGCATGTCATAGTTGGTGTCTTAGGCTGGTGGTTAGCTAAGCAGCGGTGAGAATGGAGTGGATCGCTGAACCAGGATCGTCATGTTGTTGTCTTTGTTATGTTCTTCTTGTTCTTCTTGTTCTTGATGTTTTAGTACTGGTCTTCCATCCCCTTTACGTGTCAGTTGAGGATACGTTTGAATAAATGATTGAATTCTGATCCAAAAAGAACCCTGCTATCTCTCTCCTGGTATTTGGCATGTGTTCACACAGAACTTGCCTGCCTTGTTTGTTGGTGTCCTTCATGGTTCCTACAGAGTTTGTCAATTATATACAGCATGAATGCATAAATACCCTGCGTGACCAATACATTTAGACAAATTATCTAAAGATCAAAGCAATGAATGACTGGCCCCCAACAATGGCTTGAATGAGTTATCAAAGTGCTCGACATGAATTATCTAACAAACTAACAGCCCAGCAGATTTAAAGTACCTTGACTTAAGCAACCACCTTGACAGCGGCCAACGGCATCCAGCCGAGAAGCAGAGACCAGGACGATGGGATATGCAATTTCACTGGCACAGGCCAAACCTAGGCTTAAAGCTTCGACATAACGTTTGATGTTTTCTTTAGGCCATATACACCCCGCGAAAAAAAAACAGAAAAAGGTTGACTGGGTGTTTCCGAAAATGGTGGTACCCCCAAATCATCCATTTTTAATAGGAATTTCCATTATAAATCGTCCATTTTGGGGGTTTTTACCCCTATTTTTGGAAACACCCACTATTTCAATAGGAAAATGGCATCTATAAACAACCAAATCCATAAATGTTCAAAGGGACATTCGTTTCGTTTGTTTTCGGGGGCCGGGACGACGTGATGCAGCCAAATCGTGGCGTTTCCATGGGTTTGGCGGCTTTTCCCCATGGGAATCCAGGTTTCCCTCCGGAGATTTTTTGTAGGTTTGGTGGTTCCAATCTCATCCAAAAACAATAGGATTGCTTCGGGTCCCAATCCCTTCAGGACACACACTTTAACGGATCCTTACTGGGATGTCCATGGTACTTAGGTAACTGGGTTATAACTTATAACCCCTATACAAGTATAGGTTATTTTCGTCCCTTAAGTAGGTGAAATCAACCAACTTACTAACTAGTTACTAACTAACTTCCATGGGTCCACCCCTACGTAGGGATTTTTTGAAGCCAAGAAACCATCTTGTACCTTCACATGCAAGGCTCTCCGTTGCTCCTGCCGAAAAAAAAACGAGGAAAATCTACTTCGATTCTACCATCCCTAGGGATCCTTGCTCACCGAAAGTCAGTGGATTCTTAAAGGATCCCTAGGGTAGTGGATGTTTTTTGAGATAATCCTCACATTTCAGCAAGATTAAATTAAAGATACTTACAGTGACACAAAACACTTACCACAAAAAGAACATCCCCTAAATCTTTCCTTAAATACATCCAAAAAGAGGTCGAGGTGTTGATTTTGATGAAAATATATACCTGGCTGAAAACGACGCATTCAGGATCTTAAAACATGCTTACAAGTAATGGAATATCCAAAAATGTACAGTAGCAAATATAAACATACCTGGACCTGGAACCCCAAAGACCCTTGTGAATTGAATAACAGGTACCACCCTGAATCTTGACACATAGATAGGTAGGATCAAGCACCAAATATTTTCTTGACAGAGGGCCAAGGGGAAGTCACGTCCCTGCAAGCGTATGGTGTATTTATACCTACATTTACTCCCTAAACTGCCCAAATAAAGGTAAATATATAGAACAAACATTGAGAGTCTGGGATATAAAGTAAAACGGATCCAAGTAAACAGGTATCACATCCGTGGTAAGATTCTTCAATGGCCAAGTAGATCTGGTCTTGCTAAGTTTCCCATGAAACGAACAAATCCTGGGGGATCTTCTCTGATATCAAATTCCCGATTGAATCCTCCAGCATTGTGCGGGGAATCGTCTCCTTTTTGTTCAGGATGCTTTTCTAACTAATTATAGTCTTTATAGTAACATTTACCAAAAAAAACACATGCGACTGTTACGGTGGTCCTAACAAATTTCATAAATTTCTCCTCAGGAGGTGTTGTTTGAATAGGGTAAATAGGGATCATGTCGACGACTTTCTGTTGACCCAACTTGTACAACCATCTTGGTGGCAAATTTCCCACATGGATTGACCACCTTAAGGGAATCCATCGAATATTTCCTAAGGGGCATATTTATGTGGATCTTAGGGATACGGAACATGATACGTATGATACTATAAGTGTCAATGCTTTTGACGTGTTGTTTCAACAAACATCAAGTAACATCAAGCATCAAGCATTGGTAAGGTTTCTCTAATCATTCCTTCACCAATGACATCCTCACATCACCATTCCTTTCACAGAGAAATTCCTATGAAAATCTTCACCATTGAAGTTGACATCTTATCTTTTTGCCGGGAAAAACCTGGAAATGTGCCGAATGATTTGGGAGATCATGCTCCAAAAAATTCAGCATTTGCATGTCCATCTGGGGTGGAGGCCAGTCATGACTGGATCCCGGGATCCCCAAAACAAACATCTTCAAGGTTGGCCCTTAAAAAACCAGTCAAAAACGTGGGGCCCCAAATAACTCCTAGGGCCGTAGGGTGAAGTTTCACCCAAGTTACCCTCTGGTAAACTAACATAGCAATGGAACACCACCATGTTAATAAGAGATACGTCTTCAAATGGTGGATTTTCCAGCCAGCTATGTTAGTTTACCAGAGTGTATACCCCGTGATTTTTCGGCCAAATTTATTTTTTTGGGGGGGACCTCATGAATCACCGATCCTGAGCAATCTTGGAGAGTCGTTTGAACGCTGAGTAACCAAAAAGGATCACGGCGATTACCAAAACACCTGCTTTTCGCAGCCGGATCTTAAGGAGTCATCGGAATCCCATGGAATCCCACAAGATCCATGGGACGAGTCCGGTATATTTACCCTACATGAAAACCCATACAAAATCAACCATGAACATGTATAGGTAAATATACCGTTCGTCCCAGGGATCCTATGGGAATATTTTGCAGAAAAAAACATCGACAAATCCATTTTGCCCGCAAAACATCTTCAGAGTCGGGGAGATGTTCAGGTGTTTTTTTGATGTTCGATTTTTTTTCGCGAGGAAACATCAGAAACTGATTGCCATGGGAACCCACAGCCTTCATTTTAAGGGTTATCTACGTCTACTCCATATTGTTGGGGGCCAGTCATTTTCCGTGTGTTTCTAGGGGTCACGTTTTCATGCCCCTTGGTAAAAAGCCTTGTTGAAAAAGAAAGTCACAACAGATTTATCCAGATTCCAATGACTTTTTTTGGTATATATACTCATGTAGGCATAGATATTACTGTTGATGGTTCAAAATCCGGTAAACTCACCAGTTGAGGTGAAGGTAGTTGAATCTACCATCATTTACAGGGAGCCCGTTCTACATCCCATGTGAAATGCAGGGTTTCTTACTACTCAGTAGTAATTACATAGTATACATAGATTCTCATATATACCTGGAACCTGGAGATCTCCTCTATTTTTAGCCTTGCAAAACCCCTCCAAAACAAGGTCTTTTCCAATCAAAAGAAGGGGCCCCATCAAAGGGTTCCAGGTTTTTCAAATGGCATGTACGACTCAAGCACCACTTTCTGACAGAATGTCAGGCTGTCAGGCTGTCAAAAGACATCAAACCCATAGGATTCCCATGGGACGAGTCCGGGGTATATATACCCTACATGAAAACCAATACAAAATCAACCATAAAAATGTAGTGGATGGTAATGGAAATGCTATATAGTTTGTTTCTTTGGCATCCTGACAATCATGATCCTGAACGTGGAAGATGATCATCTTGGATCCTCAAAACTACCCAAACTATCGAGAAGATTACCCAAGTGGAGCCCAAGAAGTGCCACAGGTATACTGTATTGATTCGCTAAAGTAGATGGGTAGACCAACAAATAAAGGATATCATACATTTATAATATTTTGCGATTAAATACCGAGATCAGTATGAAATGATGGTAGCGGAGAAGAACAAAAGAGTATTGATTAAAACATTGAACAGCTTACTGTCCGTAAATGAAAAAACATAAATCATATATGAACCCTTCCGTTTCAACAAACCAACTCAGCTTGGTTTAAAGTACCCTTGATCTTTTGCAGTGTAGTTAGTGGACTTTCCAGAATACAGAACCACTCAGGCATTGACTGAAATCAATTCTACCGTAGACAGGGAGTTTAGCCACGACTTGATCTATTGAAGCCACCCTTTTTGGTTTGGCAATGTGATAAACCTCCCCTCCTCCAGAAAACAACAAAAACACTTATAACAAACAAACCCATGACCAAACAACAGTCAGTCATTAACAAAAAACACCAATTTTTTCAAAATACAAAAACAATCAACCAAGCTCCAATTCTCAACTCCAATTCGAAACCAACAAACTCTGATTTTCCAGGAAGAATCCTGGATTCGTTGAATTCCGGGATCCTGATTCTTCACGGTTTTTTTTAAATAATCCCCATATAACTTGGGTATGGCCCCTTCCCAGTAACAGTGGCCACCAGGATTATTACATTTTTAGTAGAGAATCCCTTTAAACCTCTATTTGCCACAGTTACTGGGAAGGGGAAGGGGCCACACCCAACATATAACTTAGTACTGGGTATGAAAAATCCCCGGGAAAACACACCCTAAAACAACCCGTTTTTGTTTCATTGCTCACCTGAGAAGAATAAACATTCATTAACAAAAAACACAAAAACTTTTTTTCGAAATACAAAAATCAACCAACCTCCAATTCCCAACCCCAATTCCTGACCTGAGAAGAATGTATTCAAAACAATACTCAGCAACGCATCCTGTGTCGCCATCTCATCGAGATCTGACAGAACGATGCTGCGATCCACCATATAAACACCTCACCCGTTGGGATGGCCAACAACAGCGCCTAAATCGACACAAAAACAAAAACATTTCCCCCCCAAAAAAGAGATAATTTAAACTGTATAGAAAATGCATGTTGAATATGTTGATGTATACATGTATATTTAAAATATCTGTATACATTATATATCATATTTAATTTCAATATGTGTATATAAAAATATATATGTATATAATATGTAAAGAGATATTGCCTGACTTGAACATAAATGAACATGTTGAATGGTCACAAATAGAATGCTAAAACATGTTACGAGACCTCGCCATGGGGTCAAACAGTGTGTAGTTAGCATTGATCTTTCTTCTGTGATCGAAGGAAGATGATCATATTCCATCTTCAAGTCTGGCACAACCGTCTACTTGCTTCAACAGACCTTACTGTTGTACAACATCCCGCACCGCCTGTCAAGATAAAATACCCTACAATTGTTGAGCTTTTCCGAGGATTTGAATCCATCAAATCTTAGGTGAATCATGGTGAATCAATACAGGAATCAGGAGAGGTATTTTCATCCACTTCAAGTTCAAAATGCCTTCTCTTCGGGAGGGTTGGCAAGGCTGAGAACGCTAAAACTCATGTGTCATTTAAGCATCATTTCATCATTTCCGATGGTTGTCAGTTTTTCTTGTTAAACAACCACTTGATGATGACCGGCCAGAAAAGTTCTTGCATTGAAATGCCATCACACAAATTGACCACTGGAGTCACTGGAACAAACCTTTGCATTGACTTGTTTCATGGGAATCTATCGGTACTCCTCCAATGCCATCCCCGCCGGGATTATCAACCACCATAATTGCTTTGATGGTTCGAACAAAACAAGTAACACTTCTGATCAAATGGTTGGGTTGTAAAGGAGGATTGAAAATATCTGTATTTCAGCAGCAATATTTATGAATCTATGAGGTAAAGTAAAAGAACATGACTACATAACACATCAGACCTCTCCCCCTACCCTAATCCCCTCCTCCTCCCAAAAAAAACTTCAAACACACTCAAACCCATCAAACAATCGCAAGTTGGTGGTTTCAACCCATCTGAAAAATATGCCCGTCAAATTGGATCATTTTCTCAGGGTTCGGGGTGAACATAGAAAATATTCGAGTTGCCACCACCTAGGATTTCATGCCACGCCTTCCAACTCTAGGTTGTAGTAGGAAAATAAAAAGGTCAGCATGAATTGTCGACGGCCAAGCACTTCCACCTCCAAAGCAGTTCCGCCGAGGTTTTTCGCAACGAACGTCAGGTTTTTGGCTAAACAAAAAACAGCCGTTACAACAGGATTTTTTCTTGTTGGGTGTTAAACAAAAAAATCCATAGCATCCATGGGACGATTGTATATTTACCTACATGAATGCTTCATTTTGATGGTAAATGTGGGTAAATATACCAGCCCCGTGGGTGGTAAGGGAAAAGGTTGCACAAGTTGACAGGCAAAGGTTTGAAGAAAGGAAAGATTTGACAAGGTAAAAACATGTTACCCTTATGCTCCAATCCTTTCTGCAAGCGGTTTTGGAGTGGGTTTGGGGTACCTAAAAGACCTTCTAACACGGTATTTGGAGCACTAGGGTTAACTGTTCCTGTCCACAATATGTCTTTTATTGAAGCAGTTCCAAAAAGACAGTTATTGACCAATGGAAGTGGATGGAGGAACCACTAGATGTTGTGCGATATGTTCGCTGTAGTTAGATGGCACTTTTTTTGTGGTCCGCCACGTAGTGGATCTTCTCTCTCTTGTAAACAAACTGTAGATAGAGTACATATAGAAAGGGATATATCTTCATCAACTATGACATGATGACCATTCCAACATGATAAACTTAAACATCCAAACGTGAGATATGATGATATGATAAGATCATCATCATCCATGTGGACCGAAACAAAATCATACGTTGACCTTCATCATCCAGTGTTTTTTTACAGCCGGGAAAGTGTTCAAAACAGCAAATGGGATTTGAAAAAAAGTCTTCAAACCTCTGGGCAAAATGATGGAATATGTTTTTTTTCTTCGCCTACCTGAAATAGGTAGGTAGGATATTTCCAAAAATTCCAAACCCCACCTTCAAAATTCACAAAAAAAAACGAAACGCACTTTTGTTCTCATCATTTTTGTGGTTTGCGGGATGCGCTGATGTCAAAACAATTGTGGTACCTATGAATGGGATGTAATGATGTTCAATAGATTTCAATTCAATAGACAAAGTATCAAATATGTGTATTGTATATACAAAGATACACTTATATATGAATGTATCATGAATGAGAATATGTAACATGAAACATGTAAATATTGTATGTATATATATATATATGAACATAAACTGACGTGTACTCTGAAAAAAAAAACACACATTTTTGAAAAAGTGAAGATCCTTTCATCATGAACTTGGAGGGGTTCACACACGATTACTTTGGAGAAGCTGGTGCAAACAACAAAAAGAGTTGGAGCAAGAATTTGAGACGCCATTTTATTCAAGGAGACTTGGCTTCAGAAAAAAAAGAGCCATTCAAACATTTTGGGCACAGTAGAAACACGAGAAACCACCATGGTCTCTGGACCAAAGGCCAAATGTTGAAGTATTGAGGTATGTTCAATAGAATATATCACCTTGATGGTCTACCTCCACACCCTTCCATCACACCCAAAATTTTGCAAATCATTTTTTGGAGTTGGATTCCCCTACTCCTAAATCACCAAACAACATGTTTTTTTAAACGATTTTTTGTGTGAAAAAAACACGTGTCAGGTCACCTCCTTCAGTTCGTGAATGATGTTGCTCCAGTCGCCGTTTGGAGCCACAACCTCTGAGGAGGTTTATCAAGTCCAACCAAGTGGTAAAAAACTAACAGTTCGGTGTTAAAAGATGGAGTTCCATCATTTCCCGGAGGATCCATGGGACTGGTATATTCACCTACAATCTTTATGGTTTTCATGAAGGTAAATATACCATATATGTTAATCATATATGGATCCTATGGGTTTAGTTAATGTAATGTGGGGTAGTGATTATTTCAATCCTCCAAAAAAAACAATCAAGGGGTAGTAAATAAAGCTTTTCAACAGGACCCATCCAGTACAAGAGGACAGGTTGATGGTTCCAGAATCTTTCAACATATACCTTCAAAATCATGATGGACAGCAACATTCAAGATGCATCTGCATCTATATCATCACCATCACCACCATCACATCCAACTGAGAAAGCAAGATCACTTACTGTCCTGTTTTGTATTGCTATGCCACCTTGACTGCTTGCTACTTACATCTACTAATAGAACATGTGCAAATCAAATTTGCACTGCCAAAAATGAAGGCGCCAGAGTTTTCAAGCAATCAACTTGGAAAGGGACTGGAGCATGCCAATACTTCCCTGTCCTCATAAAAGTCCACATCTTTGATTATAAACTGGGGGGTTAGTAGCATCGCATGTATATCATAGATAATGTGTCATCTATGAATAGTGGCATGATATTATATACACATGTACCTTCCAAAGGGTGCCACATGCTTCCTAAAGGGTGTCAATTAACCATCCCTTAGGGTGAAAATGGCACCCCTTGAGAGGTGCTGATATATGTATATATATTTACTTATATTAGTATTGATTGGACTCCATCGTTTATATGACCTCAACCTTTCAGTTGTGCACCTCAACCTTTCAGTTGTGCACCTCAGCCTTTCAGTTGTGCACCTCAACCTTTCAGTTGTGCACCTCAACCATCAAGACTTGTTTCTATTTCTGGTGCATTCGAAGTCACTTTGGCAGAGCCACTGATCATAGGATGTGCTACATCCTCAAGTGCCCCAACAGGAGTGACATAAACCTTCCGAGAATTCAATGGGACTTTATTGCCGTACTGATGGAACACAATCCTACACTAAAGCCCGACCTGAGGAGACATGGGAACGTTACAATCTCTATTGTGCACGTGGCAATAAAGACTGTTTCATACCGGGTTGCTTATCCTCGCTATAGAAGAGTCATAGTTTTGCCAATCACATATATGAAACTAACTCAAGGCACCATCGAAGTAAACATGCTCCACACCAGGAAAAAAAAACACACATCAAGTTTGCCATGCACCGCATTATGTTGATACCGTTTATTGTATGGGACTTCCAAAAGCTATGCGTATGTTTTTTTTGTTTGTTCAGTCACGTACTTCAGTGCAATGTAGGGAACAAAACCATCTCAAAGGGAAGGTACCAAAAACCACTGTATCTCGCAATAGCTATCTATATACACCCTTCCGTATTGCCTTACTGCTGGTTGTGAGGTCAAATTGGGTCATGTCATCAAATATCTCCCTCAGACATGTCCAATACCTTCTGAAGGAAAGATGGTTGAGATGTATCATACCTTGGTTTGTCCACCTTCCCAGGAATAGTGACAAATGCAGGACCATATGTGTAGACCTACATGGTGTGAAATCCCAGTTGCTGGTTTTCAAACCATCTGAAAATATGAGTCAAACGGGAAAACCTGTTCCAAATATTGGCAAAAACAACAGTAAACACACTTGAAACCAAGTAGTATCAACTACAATGCAAGGCTTTGAGCAAGGTTGATTCAAATAAGATCTAAATAATAAACATCCAGTACACCCTTGTCAGAGATCACTGCGAGGGAATCTGTATATATACATCGGTATCGGTATTAGTAATATGCATGTGCCCACATTCAGCAATATGCGCGTACAACAATACATGTATATGAATATCAGACTCTACTTTATATATATAATATCAAACAATCCGTTCACATACCCGTACTGCTGATGGATATTGATGGTCTGGGAAAGATACCGCCTTCTTCTTCCATTGCCCACTTCGATCGTTCAACATGGCAACATCCGATTCCGAGCATCTTTCGGGTTCAGCTTCAATGTCATAGCCTTGGACAAACAAAGAGCAACAAGCTCAACGGTTGAAAGGATGGAACCACATCTTCAACAACAAGGACCAACAGCTCCCATCATTAACCTGCAACACTTTCTTGAAATAAATTTGATTGCAAAGAAGATATTCCATGACTCAAACAAAAATTGAATCAGGAAATGATGCAGGCTGAGCTGCTGACCGCATTGATTAATTGAAGCAAATGCAGCGGGGTTTTCACCAAACTTTGGGAGAGACCCTGTACTTACCCTGAGTCATAAATGCTTGTATACCGATGCCAAGTGATTTTGAATTTATTATATATTAAAAACGATATTTCACCAATCTGGACATTAATAAGATAGGATTCGAGTCATTCATAGAATATGTAATTATATCATATATTAAAATGTTTCCCATTTTTGCCAGAACAAAAAACCTTCCGTGTGATACGGCTGTACTATGCATTTCGTAGATTTGATTCTGGAAACTCATCAACCAGAAAACCACTTGTTTCATGGACGGCTGATATCTGAAATCCAAATTACTGGACCCCCCACCAAAAAAAAAACATGAAGGAGACATGGTTTGGTTTGCATGTTTTTGTTGCATGTTTTAAACGGGGAAGTAGGGGGGGGAATCTAACAAAATACAAATGATATTAAGAAGAACTCAAAGATTCAAATTGAATTTGTTAGCTATTCAAATATATGCTTAAGTTCTTTTCAAATTAACCCCAGCAACAACCGAAAAGAGTCTTTCGTAGATTTCCACGTCAAAAAAGAGTTCCCCCAAATGTCGATCCGCTGAATCTGCGGATGGTCCCTTGAAAAAACGAGGTGAAAACACGAACAGAAAAACGGTGAAACAGTGAAAACGGTTTTCGGATCATGCGAGCCACGAAAAAAAAAACGTTGTTACTTTCCATCATATATACTGGTTGGTTGATAGGGATCCTTATAATCGTATGGTTTATTATAATCCCTAATGATACTGATGTCACTCGACTGGAGAGTGATGCCGGCCTTCACCAATGGGTTTCATGCTTGGGGTGGTATGCCCATCATGCCTCCACTTTTTGCCAATGCTGGAGCTTGGGCTGGGGCAGGACACATAGGGCTCAGGCCATATTGCGGAGCCATTCCAGGCATACCAGACTGGCACGACCCAGCCGACATGAATTGCGATCCGCAACCGCTCTTTCAGCTCTGACATCACCTGCGGATTAATCTCTGGGCTCAAGGGACTCATTGAGTAACCTCCCCATGCAGCAGCTTGCTTGGTGCAGCAAGTATCTGTATGTTGGATGTCTGTGCGCCTTGCAGGATGCTGCCCACAAGTGGCACAACAACAAGGATGTTTTCGTCCTGTTGCCCCTGTCCCTGGACAAACTCTCCAGAGCCCCCCAGCAGTGCTGATGCACGATATGCACAATTCCACTTGCTCGAGAGGAATGTTTGTGAGTTCTGAGAAGAGCTTCCGATGCACCCTGTGCAGCTTGCTGCAGGACAATAGGAGCCTCCGAACCTGCCTTCGAAGCGGCTAATGGTTTGGATTGGTGGTTTGGAGCCCGGTGGCTTGGGATTCGAATCGGGGTACCAAGCCAAGTAACAATCCGTTTTATAAGGGGATCCTAGGAATCCAAACCACCGACCCAAACCACCAATTTACCATTAGCTAATATGTGGTGGTTTCAACCCATTAAAAAAAATCGTCATCCCAGGGTTCAGGTGAAAATCAAAAGTAGGTGAAACAACGTAAAAACAACTAAGTTCCATTCTAGTTGGTGGTTTCTACCCAATGAAAAAAAGTCAAATTGGATCATCTCCTCAAGTAGGGGTGAAAAAAACACACAAAATAACAAATACTTGAAATCACCAGCTAGTTGTGAACAGCTTCTGTTCAACCAAAAAAAGGTGCGCGCAAATTCAAAAGGCATCCAACGAAAACCATTGACCATGCAAACCTAGTGGCACCATTCTCATCTGCTGCTAAAGTTGAAATGGAAGTATCCTCAGCACGAGTTTTCAAGGGTGAATTTGGGAACATTTATACCAAGGTGGGCCCTACAAACCAGTAAGAAACCCAGTTATCCAGTTATTTTCGGCCAATTATAGGGGTTATGACCCCTTAAATTATATCCTCATATCTAGTAAGGGCCCACCTTGTAGAGAATTGAGATTCTGAGGCACCCAAATATCCAGGCATCCAAAAAAATGTGACTTCCGGATCTGTCTCTGACTCAATCATTCTGCATGGAAAAGTGGATCTCATAGGCATCCTAACAATACCTTATGATGTTTCTTTGGCATAGACGACGAGACTTTTGCGAATCGTATAACCCCTATAAATGGCCTCATAACTGGGTAACTGCGATTAAAACCCAGCTTAGGGATTATAGCTCCACTTATACCTATAGGCTCGGGGCCCACCTTGCAATCTTCCCCAAAGTTTTAACACAAATAACCTCCCAATGTTGCAATTTGTGGCGTCCATGTTGCCTGCACAAAATCATCAACATCAAGGCGTTTGGAGGTTTCTCATTGAAACCGCCGTTGTTAAGGAAAAACACCAACTCGCATTTCTAATGGTTGCAGGGGTTTGGGATGTTATTGGGATGTTGAGGAATTAATATATAGTTAACAAGCAATATCAAAAGCATTCAAGAGCAGTCTGAACCAAACAATTTCGCATTCATCCATTTCATCCCCTACTTCGATCTAAAAATAAAAATGAAGCAAAAACGTTTAAAACAGCGACGCCCATCACTATTTTGTGACAACAGCTTTCTGGTTGGAAAGGCAGAAAGCTTCCGGAAGTTATTGCACACCCAGACTCCGAAGAAGCAACAAAAGTGCTGCTAGCCCTCTCGACCAAATAAATGAAACCCCCCTTGAGGTTCCTCAACTTTCCAAACTTTTTTGCGCGATAAGAATCGAGGGATGGGATTCGGATGGAGTCAGCTATGTTAGTTGGATTTTGGGGAGCAAGAGATAGATAAGGACCTGTAGGGAAAAGCATCCAAAAATATTCCGTGTATTGAATATTGTGAGGGGGACAAACAGGTCAACAAAGAGTTTCAATGTTAAGTTTTAGTGCGTCTAAACTTTGCAAGCATCAGCCCCTAGTTGGTAGTGATACGTCGTGGTTTTGACATCCGGAAAACCACCCACAAATTTGTTGAATGAAACCAACATGGCCAAGAACAACCCCAACAAAAACTTCCTGAAACACCTACCTGTCATTTCATGTACCTTGAGATCTTGAAGTCATTTAGAAGAACAGTTCCTGGCAGGTCTTCGTTCATCTTTTGGGGGGATGGTTTTTGGTGATGGCCGAAAAATTGATCCTGTGAAACTCCACTCCTACTGGGAGGATCGCAAAAGGGTTTGCTGCATAAATAAGTCAGTGGGGTATACAATAAGCCAGTAAGCCCAATAAATTTGGCCAAAATATAATATTTCACCAACCTAGATTTCCCTGAAATAAGGCCATTTGTTGGGGGGTTCCCCTACTACCTTACCATTTGGGGTGAGGTCCTGTGAGGTCGCTATAATTTGCCAATAAAATTAGGGGCACATCGCGGGAATAATTCCTTTCTCCCCAAATTGATCAAGCTATTTTTGGGAGGATTGCCGGATTCCAACCACTTCGGTGTTTTTACCAACTGGCGCGTTGCCTGGTTTCCAAACAAACTTTCCCCATGAGTTTTACCACCCATTTGATGCCATCTATCTGTGGGTAACAAAAACAACCAAGCAACGTCATAAACGTCCAAGTTCAAGCGAGTCAGAAACCTTCATTTAATGGAAACCAATAGCTTGACCATTCCCAAAGCCTGCATAGAGGTGGGTCTTGGAACACTTGGAGCTTATCCTGTTTTGCTGTAAGTTGCTTTTTTTTGGGGAGAGGTCACCAAAAATAAACAGGAAGCAAACCAAGCACAAAAAAAACAAAACAAATACACCAAACAAACAAACTTTAAAAAAAAAACACATGTATACATAATACACAAACAATTTTGGCAAAAAAACAAATTACAGTACACAACTCTCATTGAAACATCTGTTTTTTTGGCATGTTCAAAGCATGTGCGATGTACGTGTCATCAGGTCAGTCAACCCAACTTCCTCCCCCCAAAGCTAACTGGAATCAACCCCATACAATCCATCTTATGGTATTTATGGTATATTCACCGATCCATGAATGGTTGATTTTTATGGGTTTTCTTGTAGGTAAATATATACCATACATGGATGCTATGGGAGCTCGATTCGAGACAAAAAAAAAGGCCAGGCCAAGCAGCATGTTTGCCAGGTGTTCTGAGAGGAACCACAACTTAAAACCTATGACCCATGCCTCGTTTTGTCCCCGGGAATCCGGCGGGGCCGCGGGCGGCATTCCGAATTGGATGACCAACAGGGCCCGGGTGTTTGATTGATGCAATCTGTTTGGCTTTTTGTGGGCAGTTTATAGGTTTTTTAGAGGTTTCACTTGTGTTTTCTAGCCCATATATTCCTGCTTTTCACAAGACTGAGACTGATTGAAGAGCGCCGAAATTAGGGGGCTCTTCCCACAATGACCCAAGCATGCAATTTCTAATGTTGATTGGCTACTGGAATTCCCTGGTAGAACATATGACGATGCAATTGCTGTCTTTATTTTATGTGAATAAAATATCACCTTTTGCATACTATATGATTACATGCAATGTTATGCCTTCATGAAACACTATACAAAACATATATCCTTTCATATCTCCGTACCCTCAAAAAGGTACTTAGAGACGGGTGGCTCCCTCTTTAGCACCATTACATCAAACGCTCCTTGAGGATTCAAATAGCCGCCACGCGGCGGTAACTGCTACAACACGAAAACTCTGAGAACTCAGTCCTTGTGAGGGAATGTTTTTTGGGGTTCCAAATCTCTTTTTCAGGAGGTATTCGCAATGATTTGAATATCTACGACTGAGGGAATGACAATTCCTTGCAAGGTGGGCCCTTCAATCGGTATCAGTAGGGTAAATGGCCGAAAATCATTCCGTAACTGCGGTTATAACTTATAACCCTACTCAAAGGGGCCCCATGTCCCTCGAGCCTACAACTGGTATTTTTGGGTCCACCATGTAAGGTCCATCATTTACAGCCCAGGTTGAAAGGATGTGAAACCTTGCAATCAGTGGGAAACCAAACATATACCGTTGTAACAAACCTCTATCAAAACACCCAACCCCAAACACTCACGGTATATTTACCTACAATTACTACCTTAACTACCCATTCATGTAGGTGAATATAGTATTTTTTTTGAGTATCTGGGAATGGGTCCACAATACATAGATTTATACCAAGAGCTTCAGATTCCATGTAAGTATATATAACCTGTATAACTGTATAACTTCTATTGGTAGGAAACCAAACATATCAACCGCTATGACAAACCTCCAACACAAACTCCAAACCCAAGACACTCATGGTATATTGACCTACATTTACTAACCTAAACTAGCCTTTCATGTATGCAAGTAGGTACATATCTATTGAAAACATCACATGACTGACATCTTTGCAACGAGGTGTTTGTTCCAACACCACCGAGCCGAAGCCAAGATGCGCCCACCCGACGCCCCGGATTCCAGGGAGGCCTTCCCGACAGAAATTGCCTCCCGAGATCCCGGGACACCACCCGGGATTGGGTCGTCAGTCTAAAGTGGGTCCTGAAAAATTTGCCAAGCATGTGGAAAATGATATCATGAAACGGTTGTTTTCCGTGTTTGTTTCTAATCAAAGAAACTACTGTATATAGTGCTTCTTGTCTTTAATTGATCTGTGTGTTCTTTGTTTGTAAAGGAAGCTGGCTTTGGAGGTAGCCCACTTCACACTGTACGATGATTGTTGGGGAAAGTGTAAATGAAGATAGCTTATCTACTACAGTGGCAAATAAAGGTTGATATAGGATCTTTTTACTAAACATGTAATAGCACTCATGGTGACTGTTCAACTGTTCCTGGGGATAACACAAGGTATAAGATACAATTACAGTACTATATACTGCACTATATTCTTAAACCTCCACCCTCCAATTTTGTGGCGAACATGGACGATTTGAGGGGTGTGCCAGGTTCTTCAGCCACTAAAAGGTTCAAATGGCCACCAGTTGGACAGTACTGCTACATGTGTAAATAAAAATAATCATGTATATACATGTATACATTTACATACTTGCATGAAATTTGCATAAAAAAGGGGGTCAATTTCTCCATCCCTGAAGGCCACAAACTGAATTCTACTTCTGAAAAATGTGTAGAAATTCACACCCATAGGATCCATGTATTGTATATTTACCTACATTTACCATAAAAATATATAGAAATCAACCATTCATGGATCGGTAAATATACCAGTCCTATGGGATCCGTCGAGAGGGATCTTGCACGCAGCAAGATCCAGGTGGGAAAGCTATGATCCAAGTTAAGCTCCAGGTGGGAATTTACCTCAGCACTTTCCTGTTGATCATCAACTAAGTTAACTTAGTCAAACGTAGTCAAACAGTCATCCAAAAGCACCAAAAAGTTGCCAATTCAACATCTGTCCAAACCTGGGAGACGTCTGGATTTTGTTATACCAAGAGTGATGCACTAAGGTGCTATCAACCAAGCTTGGAGTTGCTTTGGAGCGATTTGGAGATTCATCCGGGGTTGAGCCTATGAGAAAGGCGAAACATTCAATGTTCAGGTGCCGTCTCATCTAAAACAATGACATTCACCTAAAAAAACGTGAGGCATGTACAATACTAAATATAGCCTACTAAATGTACTATGAACTATGGAAGTTAATCTGAGCAGACAAATAAACAACAAAACATACAAGCCACAAACAAAAAACCCGTGTTACATTCCAATCTCTTTTTAATGGCGTATTAAAGCGTATTATACACCCTATATCAACCTAGACATGAAGAGGTAGTATAATCCCCAAAATAAACTAAACTTTTTTTTCATTGCTCATATGGGGATTCGACCTCACGATTTTTGTTTAAAAACTTTGCCAAGCAGCTGATACTCAGCCTCTGTGGGGACTCGGGTATTCCTAGGCTTGGTGCTTGATGGTCCAATGACGATGATCCAATCTAGTTGGTGGCTTCAACCCATCTGAAAAATACCGTTGATGGTTCAGAAATCCGGCTAACCAGTTGATGAAAAATACATTGCAGGTGGTGCAGGATTTCTTCCATCAACCGTATTAGTCAAAATGGGAATCTTCACCAAACAGGGGTGAAAATAAAAGATATTTGAAACCACCACCTAGCAATAAAGATGACCCTCCCTGAAACGAACAGTGAGTTGAAACCACTGAAAATAGGCCCAAATAGCCCAAAAAGGAAGGAAAGGATTATCTGAAGCAAGCATTGATTTTCAGGGGTAAACTCTCTGTTTTTTTTTGGATGGTATCACCAGGAACTTAAAGAACAGCTTGCCCCTGAAAAAGTTACCTGGACCCAAAAGGAAAGGATCATCGTCCAATCATTTTTGTTCAGGGGTTATATTAAACTTTGGGTGGGGTACAGGTGCAAGCTAATTGTGCTGGAATATCAATTGGAACAGTCTTGAATTAATTGCATCCAATCATTTCTTGTTGAATAAAGCAGAAACACCCCTGAAAACTAACATGGCAGCTAAAAAGTGAGAATTGGTTCAGAATTGATTCATTTCCTTTCCTTTCAAACTGGTCCCTTTTGACAGGCAAACCATTTGTTCAGTTACACATATGTTCTTCGCAGAAATCCACCCAACAAAAACCCACCTTGGCACCCTTCAATCCAAAAGGGTCAGCCAATGTTGGGAAAGGTTGAAATCTTCTTGGAGGATGGGCTCCCAGGTATCGTAAGTAGATAGGATCACCCCCCATTTATAAGGAAGTCTGATTATGTGACGGATCCAATCCCAATAGAATTAACCCTCGGCACCCAAACAGTTGGTTTCGGAGGTGTTTGAACCGCCAAACATCTCCTGAGGTTCGGCTTTTAGGGGGTTCCAAACACCAACTCACCATGTATTTGGAGGATTTTGGATGTCTAGGGTAAGATCAATCTTGGCAAACTTGCTTTTTCTGAAAAAACTGTCCCCAATACTTTGACAGCAAAACGAACGTTTCAAACTGTCCAATAAATCCTTTTCTGACGGAGCTTGTACTGGAAACTCTGTATCTGTTTCATGTATTTTCTAATTAGGCTGAATCTGAAATTGAACAGCAAATGCCAAAATGTTGGATGTGTCCACATCCAAAAATCAAAGAAATCCCACAAAAATATCTTCACCGAGAAGCTCATAGAGTGGAACAAGGCCATGTGTTTTCAAAGTGTATGGCTGCGTAATGTCCCACACAATAATTGGCGTGAAGCTAAACTGAAATGGCTGCCTTAGCCGCAGTCAGCACTCACTGTTTTTTTGGCAAAAAAATGGGACTCAATAAGTAAAAACAGAACACATATCCTCCCTGAAACTAACATAGCACCTGAAAATGCATGGTTATTGAAAGATCAGTTTCTCTAGTTTGCTTTTTGGGCCCGGCGTAGCCTGGCAGGTGCTATACCTGTTAGTTTCCGGGTGTCCGAAAAATTTGGGTTCATGTTGCTGGAACAGCACACAAATGAGTGATCATGACCACAAAAATTCAGCATGCAACACCAGCAGCTTCGTAAAAATGCGTCTGCGCATGCTCCAAATTTTATCCAGATCTATCAATGGCAGAATGATGATGTCCAAGAATCACTTTCAGTTTCTAATGATGCAAATAATTCAAATAATCAATATACAAGGTGGATTTAGAAGTACGGTTGTAACCCCCCCCCCCTTAAATCGCCTTAAAGCTTGGCAGTTGGGACTTATAACCCTACCTATAGGGGTTATAATTTCACCACCTTGTAGTGAACTGGACCTTAACATGTCATGCATCCAACACGTATCCAACATTGGCCGTTGCTGGTGCTCTTGAACATGTGATGTGACACATCGTTCAACGCAGGATGCGTGAAAAACATTGCATGTGAAAACACATATATACATAATACCAACATGTGTGCTTTATCATGACAGCAAGTCACAACAATTAACAATGATCCACCCACCTTAAGTAAAACAATAAGTAACAACAACTAATTGACATTAAACAAATATGTCCAAAATGCATCGCACAAAAAACAGGACCAACTCACTGTTGTAAATCTGGGCTGTTTGGATCTCTTTATCAAAACGATTCAAACAAAAATATAAGCCAACTCCCAAAAAGGAAATCCATTAATCTGGCCAAATCATAATATTTCACCAACCTAGCACGCAACTGTCAGATCTCTGAGTACATCCCGGCTTCTTAGCAAGATGTATCAACTTGTCGGATGAGCGACTAGCCGCTGCAATTGGAGTTGCAGAAAAGATGAAGTTGAAACAAAATAATCACAGGTTCGAAGGAAAATAGAATTAAGTAAGTTCATCAAGATACCAAGGAGCTGCAACAATGATCCAATGCTGGGCTGGTNTCAATCAATCAATCAATCAATCAATCAATCAATCAATCAATCAATCAATCAATCAATCAATCAATCAATCAATCAATCAATCAATCAATCAATCAATCAATCAATCAATCAATCAATCAATCAATCAATCAATCAATCAATCAATCAATCAATCAATCAATCAATCAATCAATCAATCAATCAATCAATCAATCAATCAATCAATCAATCAATCAATCAATCAATCAATCAATCAATCAATCAATCAATCAATCAATCAATCAATCAATCAATCAATCAATCAATCAATCAATCAATCAATCAATCAATCAATCAATCAATCAATCAATCAATCAATCAATCAATCAATCAATCAATCAATCAATCAATCAATCAATCAATCAATCAATCAATCAATCAATCAATCAATCAATCAATCAATCAATCAATCAATCAATCAATCAATCAATCAATCAATCAATCAATCAATCAATCAATCAATCAATCAATCAATCAATCAATCAATCAATCAATCAATCAATCAATCAATCAATCAATCAATCAACCAATCAATCAATCAATCAATCAATCAATCAATCAATCAATCAATCAATCAGCCAATCAATCAATCAATCAATCAATCAACCAACCAATCAATCAATCAATCAATCAATCAATCAGTCAATCAGTCAGGAGTAATACAGTATTTTCTGTGATTACGGAGTCTTGTTATGTCTTTCACTTGATATTCCACGCCTCCATCTCACTTCTTTCATGGAGTCAAATCTCTACCCTTGGTATGTCTAACCCTTGAACCAAAAACCAAATTTGCCAAGAGAAGCCTCTCAATCTGTAAGGTTCTATTTTATTTTTCTTTTCGGGTGTCTTTCAAGATATCAAAAGCAACCAATGATCATCAACAATAAAACTGGGCAAATTAGTGTAATTTCTAAAACCTGAATTAAGTGGATCTTGGGGGGATTCCCTTACTAAACCACCATCACTTTTCCGTCACTTTTCCGCTACGTCCACTGGCCTCGGCATCATCGCGGAGACCTTTGGTCAACCTGCGGCCAACCCACCTTACCCTATGGTTCGAAGGGTTTTGACGGAGCGATAGAGAGGTTGGTCGGCACTGAAGAATGCCTCCCATCTGGACACAAGGTCCGGACATAGCCTAATTGATAGGCATTGAGTCCAAAACTGAAAAAACATGCGATGTGGGTCTGATATGTAGAACCCGAACGTTCTTGCCAGCCATAGAAAGAACACCCTGAAAGAATCTCGCCAAATGATTTGTCCTTGAGACAAAATTGACCTTCCCGGGATTTGACGTCCATGACCAGCGTTTTGAATGTTTGCTGTATGAAAGCCCTCGTTTGTTGAACTGTTGCTCAAATTCGTAATTAAGTTCAAACCACGTTACAAGTCTCGGAGCTTGTGTGACGTCTTCCAACGATGTGATCCACCTCAAAATGTCATGAATTCCCTCAAGCCGATATCTGAGCGGGACCTCTAGTTCAGCCGGAAAATGCAAGGATACTGCTGCTAAATCTTCCCGACTAAGTCTAGGATGGTGCAGTGGTGCATCCTGACGTTTTGAAGGATTTGGGATCTGTACCGCTGCTTTACCGCACGCCACAATGGTTTTATGAACTGACTGTTTGAGAATGGCAACTGTTCTGACCTCCTGTTGTAATGTTTGCCACGTGGCCAAAATGGCCGGTTCTGAAAAAATTGCTGTCCCCGCCACCTTATCTGCTGCTGAATTTCCCCTGAAGACCCATTCTTCGAAAGCATCTTTCGCCCCGGCCACGTCTTGATGGCTGTATACCTTATGAACTCCTTGGAGAAGGTGTCCAATTCGGTAAACCACTTCATGTAACCGTTCCCAAAGGTCAGAGTCCTTCTGATTAGGTTTGACCCAGCTTTGTTGAGTGGAAAAAGCCAGCAACCTGTCATACACTAATGCATTGTCGACCCATAAGTGTACTGCCCTGTTTGTGACCCAACTAAATTCACAAGCACTGATGATTGCCAGAATTTCGCCCCTCACCGCCGTTTGATTGAGCCCTGAAACCAGACCACAAGAAAGCGGATGAAAATCATCGTTGTCAATGTCGGCGAGAACCACACCCCATGTTGCAAGACGACACATGCTGTTGGCCGGGCTATAGCATCCTCCGTCAGTGAAAATGTGAAGCTCTTCCGGACAAACCAGTGGCCATTCAAAGTCTAAGACTCGATCTGGCACTTGTTGTAACTGCCATTGAAACTTTCGAAGTGTTGGGGGTTCAGGCATCCATCCATGCACTGAAATAATTGGGTGCATTGATGCTATGTCGTTTACTTGTTGTGGATCTAAATGGTTCCTACAATGTGCCAATGCTTTACATTTCCAATGTCTATGCAATTGACTGTCTGGTTCACCACACAGTTTGCAAGTTCCATCTCCACCGTGTTGCTGTTTGGCCGTATGGTCTGCTGTGAAGAATGTGCCATTAAGACTACACTTAATGATTGCTTGTTCATCTGGGGCCCAACGATCAATATGAGACATGGTAAGTGATGGTGACACCTGTGTGAACCCTTTCATGGTTTTACGATTTGACGCTATTGCTTGAACTCTGTCTTGCCAACCCTGGATTAATCTCATTTTTAACTCCTGTAGACTACACCCCAAAATGTCGATCAAACGTTGTTGGTGATCTATGAAGTATGTGTTATGCTTCCAATCCCATCCTATACTGCGCAATCTTGTCAGGAGGACACTGCATGGCCCCGGTGGTGGGCGAAGTTTTGTGCAATGATATAGCTGTCCCCAAACGAAATCTGAAGGTTCAACTACCAATTGACGATATTCAAGCACAGTTCTTTGAATGGCATAGAATTGTGGGTCATTGGTGGGGTGTTCGACTAAGCTTAAATGAATGGCTGGGGACATCCCAGCTCCATGTTGGCCTAACCCTTTTGTTGCCCCAGTCCTCAATTTCGCATAAACTTCATCAGCCATGTGTACTGACGAAATTGCATGGAGGCACCGTGGCCATGCTTTTGTTTTGATAGCCCTAAGCTTGGTTTTATATGTTGCTAACGATCTGGAAAGTTTTCCCCACAATGGCTCCAACAAATCACACTTCTGTGTTACGGTGTAGTTGGTGGATTTCATGCAGTAATGCATATGGCCTCCGAGATCTCTTGCTTGATACTCAACTTGACAATCTTCTTTGAGGGATTTCCGATCTGTCCCTGAAGTACTCCAAGTATATGTTATGGCTTGATCCACTAAGACATCCATGGCATCTGCATATCGGTTCAAACTCTGCAAGCCAGCTTTCGTAGACTCCGAGTCAGGTCCTACAAACTCTATGTTGTCTACATATGACCACAATGTGAGATTGGGATGCTTTACATGCATCCATGCGTGACACATGAGGTTTGCTGCCAGCATAGCTACGACTGATAGTCCATCACCTTCTGCGAAGCCTGTGCATGCCTTGATTGGTGGTCCCACTTGGTTCCGTAACTTGAACCTTCTTTCTATTGAAATTAACATTGAACTCCATGCTCTAATGATTGGACTAGGCACTTGAAGGTGTATGAGAATTTCAAGGATCGGGAGTCTTGGTAGAAGATTGAATGCTTTTATCAAATCTATGACTGCGCCCGAAGTAGCTTTACCGCTATGTTGTGCTTCTTCGATTTCCCTTTGCACCCCTGTCCAAACTTGGGCAGCAAATCTGTGTGGCAAATTGCCGGTACAAGTGCTTGGTGCAACTGCATTAAGGTGCGAAAGCACCTGTTTAGAACGTATGCTGCTATAGACCCGGTAAGCCAAGGCAAGAACGGTGATCGGCCTGAACTGGCCAACTTTGGTTGCTCCTTGTACTTTTTCCAGGGCTATCACGAATCCCGTGATGAGCTGTGAAGGCCATGAATGGCCCGATTCGACTAGTTCAAAGATCCGTAGTAGGTGTTTGGTGAGGTATATTGGTAATTTTTGCAAGTCTTGTTTTGAATATCCATCCGGACCTACTGCTGCATGTTTCTTCTTACGAAGCAACTCCTTGTTCCATTGGTCTAAAGTTATCGGGGAATACTCCATTGGAGGAGGGACTTGTATGACATTTTTTGAAAAATCAACGATTGGCTGCCAAAAGTCATCAGGTTTATCAATATGTCGGTCCCATCTACTTTTCCATTCCTTCCCGAACCTATCAAAAAGATCAGTTATGTTGCCAATCACTTGTTCTTGTCTGACAACATCCCCAACTTTAAGTTTTGCTATATCTTCTAACCAAATCTGATCTGAAGTTACCATGACAGTTTTTAATGGTCCATCTGTGGAAAACAATGGCTTGTCTTCATCCCATTCTTGCATTGGATGCACAACGATGGAAAAATCATCTTGTTGGATGGCGACGATTCTTGCTTCTTTTTGGTCAATTAATGCTTGTAATGGCTGTGGTGGGCTATCCCTAAGATCCTGAAAGATGACATTGGGGTCATCTTTACGTTTTTGTTTTGCTTGATCAGTCCTATTTGAACGCAAAAGTTTTTCAAAGGATCTAAGGTGCTTTTCCACACACTGCACGATCTGTTTGGAAGTCTCACGATTTGGTGGGCAATGCTCAATTTTGATTTCTGGTAATTTTTCTTTTATCCACTGCAAAAAGTCGGGTTGAAAGCCTGTTGCACGAAGGATACTTTTCCACAAAATATCTCTATGTTCTGCTTGTTTACTGGTGAAATCTTGAATGTCTGCGATTCTTTCGAAATTCACCAATCTCCTTAGTTGACGAAGGATTTGAGCATGTTGGCAGTCTATTCCATGATAACCTGCTCCAGGTTCACCTTGTCTTGCTGCTTTTGGAGGTGCAGAGTATTCTTGAATCCTCCTTACTTCAAGAGTCGTTGCTCTACCCAACTGTGAATGCGTTGGTGGAATCACTTTGGCGTTGTTACATGTATCCACAATTTGTTTTTCAAAAGTTTTGGCAATATCGGAATATGCTTTGGTTAAATTGGTTTCATCCAGCTCAAAAATTCCTTCTTCTTGAAGCATAGGTATTTTAGACCATTCGATTGGCTTGGGAACTCTCCACATTGGAATGATCGGGGGATCTCCTAACGAATCAAAAGTTGCCCATAGGATTGAATGATCTTTGAACCAAGAGTCCTCTACATGGACATCCCTTAAGTATGCAGCAAGTTCAGGACTGAGATAAATGTGATCTTTTGCATTTACCCCTTTGCAAGTCGGATGAATTGTTCTGCCAAGTTTATCCCTAGCCCAAACTTGAACGTTGACCCAACCTAAATCTGTAAGGGTTTTCATGGCTTGGGTACTATCAAATGTTTGATTGAAATCTCCCGCTATAAAACGAAGACCCTGGCTGTTGGTGACCAATCGATGGATCAACAACTGTAATTGCGAATCAGTCAGCTGCTTGGAGGCTATCGTGTCAGGTTCATGTGCATACCCGTAAAAGACACCTCCTTGGATCCATCTGTTGGCCATCAAGAAACACGCTGCGTGAATTCTACCTTGGCCCCAATCATCCTTTGACCATGTCTGTGTCATTTGTCTGCTTGGTGCATTAGTGATAAAGCCTACGCCACGATGCTTACCACCAATTGAAGATACTGTGCTGGATTTATGGGGTACTGGTGCTCCCAACTGCGAATGCATTCTCACCTTTTGTAAGTTTAATTCTTTGTTGAATTGTACCATCCCTGGTTTTGTCAAATGGGTTTCGGATATGGCCCAAATCGTGCTTTGAGATTGAACAGGTAACTCTGCAAGAAGCTGTCCTTTGCCAAGAATACCTGTTGGATTTATACAGCCTATCTGAGGATAAACCCCTGGCCCCGGATTGGCTGCTTCCCCCACACGGCAATTTGCCTTACACATATCAATCAGCCAAACCGGCCAATTGATGCCCCGCCCTGCTTGTTGGCCCCACAGTCACTCTTGAGATCTTTGTCGTTTAGACAATAGATGTTCTATGCGTTGCATTTGCTCATCTAATTTACCGTCTAACATCTGCTGAATGCTGTTCTGTTGGGACTCGACTTTTGCATCAATTGCCTGGACTTGATGCTGCACTAACTGATTCTGGCTTGACTGCTGTTGCTGAAAACTTTGGAAGTTAGCAGACAAAACTTGAATCTGGTGTTCCAAAGCATCAACTTTGGCAACTGCATTCCCATCCGTTACCACACTCATCTCAGTATCTGGCATGTGGTCACGAATCTTTTGATCGACCATTGCTTCCAAACGAGCTTGCACTGCAGTGATTTGATGAACGGATGCTTCTTTGGAACTTCCACTCTGATAGCTTTGCCATGGATCATGTTGAACCCATGGATCATCTTGTCTTTGGTCAATCTTGGGGTTTGGTTTGCGCAGGCTCTGAATGGTTCTGTTGGATGCCAACACTTGCATTGGTTGCACAACTTCACCAGGCATGTCATTCTGCTCCTGAGTGATAAGGACATCACCATGAGCTAGCTGGTACACCCAGCTTTGCGGCGCATCTGCTGCTTGGACGATCCACAGGACTCCGTCTCTTGTACGTGATTGCCCAACTGGTCCAATGGGACGTGCATTCCACTGCCATGTCTTGAACACATTTGCTATTGATTGTTTGTTCGCCCCATATGGCATCGGCCCCACCCTGAATTTCTTAAGGTCTCCTCCTTGCAAAAACATCTGATCTGGTCTATGGATCTTATGGAGTTCTTCTGCATGCAAGTGGTCTGTTCTCAAGCCATAACGATCTGCTGTGCGCACTAAATTGCAAGGAACTGTTGATGTCTGCTTTGCAAGAGTGGCCTCACGAAAAGTCTTTCTTGGTAGCCAAACTACTTGGTAAGCAGGATCTGGATGCCTGCCAGTTGGAATCCTTGGCTCAATGTACTTACCTTCTTCACCGCTGGCTTTTGCTAATTCATCCCCAACTATGCTATGCACCCTGATGCTAACTGCAAAAAGGTAGGCTTCATTGGGTGGGACTTTTGTCATCTTAATGCTTAAGAACTGTCTATCCCAAACATCAACAATTTGTTGGCTTATGTCTGACAATGGGGTTTGATTAATGAGGTGTCGGACTGGTGCTTTGACGAATTCGATCCAGTCGTGAGGATATTGGTCCTTGAAGACCAGCACACGAAAAACTTGATTGTCAACTTCTTGCACCGCCGGACAAGTCTTTGGGGTGCTCCTCATGATTTCCTTACCTCCAATTTGAACCAGTGCCGCTGAAATCAACATGGGTTCATTTGTCTGTTTACACAAAACCGGCACCTTGATGATGTTTCGATGTTCTGGGATCCTTTCATCTGTGAAGTCAAGGATAAGCAAACCTACTCCCTCTGATGACACTGGTGACGTTAGTCCAAAGAAAGGCAATGCATCTTCTATGTTCGCTACAACTACCCCTTTGCATCCTGGCTGCAAATCTTTTGGCATGATCTGCTGCAACTCTACACCATCACTTTGCGTGAACACTGCTTTTGGAACACTGACCTGATCTGCCAGTAGTTTGAACCGCATCTGTGCTTCTTGTGGTGTTGTTTTGACCTTGTTGTTCTTTCTTCCTACTGGTCCACCTTGTTTTATTCTATTTTGGATCATACTCTGCAACTCTTCTGCGAGTACGAGTCTGATCGGTGGCTGTTGCATGCTAGCCCGTGATTTTAAATCTGCCCATGGTCTTGGTGACAACATGATTTGGTGGATTGCTTGTGGTCCTAATACCTTTGTGACATGTTCTGCACACTCTTGGCACCTCTGAGGATGAACGCCGTGATCTTGCAACAATTTCTGCAAAGCTGGGCCATCTTTTGTCATACCCCCAAGTTTCATCGGTGCATCAACGAAAACTTCTGCTTGTTGACAACTTTCAATGTGTCGATGGAAGCTGCACCTCATTTCCGTTGCTGCCTGGTTGTCCATTGTTTGATGGTTCTCAATGCCTTGTAGGATGGATGCTATCCATGAGATAGTTTGGAATCCACAATCGGCGCTGAATTTCTGTTCAAAATGCATGGATTCAAAGACGATATCTGCTTGGAGTTCAGTTTGGCACCATGTTTGGAGACGAATACACAACTCTGGACTGGTGCTTACCTTGATGATGTCATCCTTTGTTTGCACCACGAATGGTACCCAGTGATTGTCTTTTAAGCCTGCTGAAATACACACACCACCTTGTTGCTCTGCAGTGTTGGCTACCATTTTCAAGAGGTGATTACATGTAAAGGCTTCCCATGTTGGATCTGATGGTATTTGAGCTGGGTTTTGAACTCTAATGTCATTCTCATTGCCATGTTGCTGGAGATAATATGTCATTTCATCCATTGCAACCCACGCTTTTTGTTTCCACAACAGTACATCCCTCTTTTCCCGAACTAAAATTGGTGGGCTCCCACTTCTGTCGATGTCCATTTCCTCTTCAAGCAACAACACTTGACCTTGTTGCACTTTGGCATGAATCGAAACTGGAGTGCCCATTGCATCCATGACAACATGATCTTGATCCCTAAGAAGCAAGGTCTTCTCTGCTTGAATCACTTGTTCGACAAGAGTTCCTTTTGGTGCCACAATTGTTGAAAGTGCACCTCCACCTGTGACGACATACGCCTGGACTACTTCAAACTCCGATGTTGTGTCTTCATCAGGGCTTGTTGGTACAATTTCATAGCCATCTTGGACAATTGGTGGGATTTCAGCTGTTTCACTGTCTTCGGCATCAGTTTTTGAAACTTCGACCGATCCAGAGTTTGGACACCAGCGGTCACTCGGACATGGGCCGCCCTCCTTCACAGCCTCCATTCCATTTTCTGATGTGCCATCCTTTGTGTCAGTTTGAAAAGGATGAATTCTTGATGCAGCAACTGGTGGATTGATGCATTGGCGTTTGGTGATTGTGTCTCCCACCTCGACATTTTTTCTTTTCACTGCGAAGCCTGGAACTGCTCCTGTTGCAAAAGCTGGTGTGTCTTTTTGTTTTTCTTCTGCCCCATCTGCCAAAATTGCTTGATCAAGTTCATCCAGCGGTTCTTGTGAGAATTTAACGAAACCTTCACTCTTTGCACTTGCATTTGAGTTCTTCTCTGGATACTGACTTGGAGCTTGTTGGATGTCATCTGAAGGATTCACAATTGGATGTGACATTTTTGAAACCGCTTCTGCAAATTCAACTGCTTTGGGGTGTTGTTGAGGTCCAAAAACTTTGTCACGATCCCCAAGCAAGTCTTGCATCATCTTCTGCATATTTTGGATAGGTGTCGAAGGTTGCTCTTGTACGAGGTTGATTGCATACAAGTGTGCTTTGATTGTTGACGCGATCCATCCACTCTGAAGTGGAGATGCTAACTGTCCTAATCCGCACAATGCCAACCTTAAATTTTCTCCCCAATTTTGTCCTGGCCTAACCCCATTGAAAAGGGAAAGTTCATCTGGGTGGATATGTCTCATCTTCGGGTAAATGATGTCATGTGCCTTAATCATCATGTTCATTGACACCAATAAACCATGCATTCCATCCCTTTGTAATCTTCCATCATTCATGGGGTGTTTCCTACATCCACATGGACATGCAATCAAATGGTTGGCACAACTATGTAGGCTGGTAGCCATTTGTTGATCAGTGTGCATCTCATTCTTGCTTAGACCCTGTACTCCCCATTTGCCTAATTCATACGTATCCAACTCTAGCTGTGTCATGTGTTCAATCTTGATTTGCAAAAACTTTTCTACCAAACATGCTAGTGTCGGCTGCGGATTGAACGATGGGAACGGATGCCAGTGCACTTCTCCTAACGACGGATGCGTCAGCAAGCACCACCATCTGGTACGACGAGCTGGCCACACTTGCTGCAAATGTAGCAACCCTTGTTTCAACTTGAATCCAGTTTCTTGAACAAACTTCAACAATGTTTCTTGCAACCACTTACAATGCATGGCTCCCTCAACACATTCTAAAATCACTATTTGCTTCCTGGTAAGGTGTGCAATCCTAAGTGTGTTAGGTAATGTGTCTGCTCTGCTGTCATGTTGCTGCTTCTGATCCCCTAATCGTGAATACGGTTGGCACGATACTCCAGCTGCAAGTGTGCCGGATCCCTTTCCAATCTCACAGATTGGAATCAACGTGGTGTCTTCTGCGATGTCTGCAACACACGATGGAATGTCATCCAATTGTTGGGCTAACTCACTAATTGCTTTGCTCCAATCTACACGAAGGACTGTTTGAAATCCAGCGTACTGCATTCCTTGGCCTAAAAAACCCAAACCTGCACAAACCTCCACAACTTTGCACAACCCATCAACGTCTTGTGTTGGCATCGGAAAAATTCTGCTCTTGTCATCCGTTGTCAACCGAAGAATAGCCCTGCTGGCTGTTGATTGTAAGGATGTCACCACTGCTTTGACCACCAAAAATTGTGAACACTCACCAGTCAACTGCCCCGTAAATTCGACTTGTGTACCATGAATAGTTGATTGTAACAGATGCACATTTGATGTCGACCCCCAAACTTTCAGGACTAATAGACCGGTATAGGTACCACCAACCGTAATGGAATCTTCCAGTGTCAAAGTACCCATGGCATGAAAATCCCTGCCCAAGGATTAGAAGCTCAGCCCCACTACTGGTAAGTCTTGGGCCACAGGGCTTTACTAAACCACCATTTGGGGTGAGGTCGGGTGAGGTCACTATTATTTGACCAGATTAATGAAGGTCATCCAACTCTGATTCCAAGGACTTAGTGACTTATTGTGACATTGGAAAACCAACATGAATATTATAATATGACATTGGACACTTTCCCATTTTCAAAAGGAAATACATCGGCTCAACTGGTATAGATTTTTCGTTGCCATCTTATGTATTGTTTTTTTGTTTTTTTTGTATGATCTAGAAAAGATTGGACTATAGGCAGTCAACTCATACCCGTTGGTGTTTTCAGATTTAGAGGCTCTAAGTTTGTTTGCTTAACTCGAATTAATTATGATAAACTAAACACTCCAATGGGGTTGAATAAAGTATCCATTCATGTACATATATATATATATATCATTATTCGTAAACTGTAAAGTTCTTGGGTTACTTGGAGTCTTTTGATTAAACATCTGTTCAATAGAAACAATCGACCCAACAAACTATTCATATTTAATCCAACGAACTATCCAAATAAAATTTATATCATAAAAACCAATAACACATTCTAGTATTGCTGGTTGAAACAAACAAAAGTCTAACTCCCACCCAAGCTGTAGCTTGTCCCGAGATGCAAATCTTGTAAATGCACCGTCTTCCAAGTAATGTCCTGTGCGCACAAGAAACAACATCTTTGGAAGGCGAACATAGGGGTTATCATGCATTTACTAACCATTTACCAACTTCCTGGGACATCCAAGTAAGGGCCAAAGTGGGTTCCATCTTGAGGAAAAATGCAGTCCATAGTCAGTGTGATAGTGGAAACCTGAGTTTAGGGGAAGACCTGCGTGAAAGTTTCTTTTTCAGTGTGGCTTCAATCAATCCCAAATTCTTAGTCATATTTTCAAACAAAAACCAGCTGCGATGAACGGTCCAAACAAAAAATGTGAATAAGAAACATGTATCAAACACCAAGTGCTTGAAGACTTCTTTGATTTCCCTTTTGACCGTTTTCTCGGTGTTGCCTTCCAAAAACAGTGCGTGTCTTAAGCACAAAACTCTGTGGATAAGATCTACCTGCAAAAGGGATAAATTGAAGGTGGGGACATATCCTAAAACACCATTCAGTGGGTAATACCACAATGAACCCAGACTCAAAAAACACCTGGGGATATTATTGGTTGAAGTGGCTCTTGGATGGCACAGCACTTATGAACCCTATTGGGAACATATACTTGTTGGTTTTATGACTCCATTTATGGCCAATAAAACCACAAGACTCAAGACCATATGAAACCTTCAACAAAAACAAGTAAAACTTCATTTTAGACTCTTAGACGTTGAAAACCAGGTTTTCTCCTTCGAAATCCCATTCTAAACATGAATTGTCCAAGGGTAAACTTTCCTGAATCTCCATGCTCCCCGAGTTAACTGCTTTTCGTCCAAGGTTCCAGCCAGGAAAAACGTCTCGGGCCAACGTTTATGCCTTGACTCTTTTCAACCTAAGGCATTTCAAATGGAAAACCGATGGAACAAAAAACCGACTTCCGGAGGGAAAAAAATCGGGATGCCAAAAAAGGTGGAACCCGGCATCAAACCAATAAATAAGTGGAGACACCATGGGGCCCCTACCAAGTAGGATGCAATAACCCATGCTGTCCAGCTATTTTCAGCCTTTTAACCTTACTTAAAACAAGGTCAGAGCGCCCGCAGGAGCGCTGTAATGTTTGCAATTTGCAATATCAGCATCATCAGGAGTTTTGAACGAATTGTGGAAAAACGCAAGGTTTTCTAGCATATAGCACTTGTAGCTTGGATGTGCACTTGCGCAAAAACGCTGAAATGCGCGCCTCAAATGGCGCATTTTCTTCAAATTCACTGTTATTTGCAGTCTATTTGCATCTGTGGTCCACAAGCGCCTTTTTTTTTCCTTTTTTTCTACCTTTCTGGTCGGTTCTGTTTGCACAACTTGCCGAGGCACCCAATCATGTTAACTGTTAACAATCTCCCGAAACCTCCCAGTGGCATGTCTCAAAACCGCTCCTCGCCAACGTGGCATGGCTTATGTAAGTGTAGGAGTTGAGCGTAGCATCACGTAGGTGTGCGACTTCAGTTGAATGTTAACATCACCCCCCCACCCCAACCCCAACCCCATGCCCCGCGTGTGCAAGTTGAAGGAACATGAACACAGCCCCACCCCACACCACCCCATGAGTACCGTAGCACTCATGGTGTGTGCATCACCAGCGTGTGCAAGTTGAAGGAACGTGAACACAGCCCCACCCCACACCACCCCATGAGTACCGTAGCACTCATGGTGTGTGCATCACCAGCGTGTGCAAGTTGAAGGAACGTGAACACAGCCCCACCCCACCCCACCCCACCCCACCCCATGTGTACTCAGAAAAGATACGAGAGCGTGGCGCTCCTCGAGGCGCTCACACCTAAAACAAGGGGGGCCCGCCTGAGTTAAGGTTGAACAGTTGGACCATGGAAGCAATGGTGTTCCATGACTGGCTTGGATGGAAATTTGCGCACACCTTCTGTTGGAATTTTGGAGCATAAAGAATGGAAGAAAAAACTATCTATTCTCTACTGATAGTTTTTTTCCTGTTGCTCTATTTGAAGCTTACATGGGAGTAGTCTATATATCGATATACTTTGTTGGTTTTACATGTGTTGAATTTTTGTTTAAACACTGATGGTTTTGAGTGTTGGAATCCCCGACCTAAGGAATCAATATCTATGCAAATACGTGGATGCCTGGAACTCTTGTTGTGGAGGGTTGAAGCCCCAAAATAAAGGACAACCAGGTTCCAGGTATACATATATACGAGTACATATATTATATATATAATATACATACACATGTATTGCATGGAATTTGAACCCCTATATGAACATATCTATATAATCACCGTTGCATGAGCTATTTGGATGACTTTATGGGGTATAGGTGTTTTTTGTTTGCTTGGTCTGTATAAAGCCATGCGAATCGGTCCTTTCTATACATTTGGCATGCACTACAGAACATGAGGATGATGTACCACTGTTTACACACCAGGACGTTCCAAAAGACCCGGTAATTGTGGACAGTTACAACTCAAGGAAACAATCCTTTATACTATAGAAAAAATAACGCTAATGAATCCTGCTGTGGCCACAGGGTGAACCTCACCCAATATATACTTGACACCCTTCAATGATATCCCATGTTTCTCATATACTCTCCAACAAATCCCAATGTCAAACTCAACATTCTTTCTAAGACACTGAAGGTAAATAACGCACCTCATCCAAAGGACGAACAATCCAGGAATTCGTATTGGAACCGTTGGTAAACTCCTTGGTTTTTTTTTGGCGAGGAATGTCTTGTTTTTGAGAGGTGTGTGTGTGTGTGTGTGTGTGTGTGTGTGTGTTCTTTACAAAATCGTATTTAGTAAANTGTGTGTGTGTGTGTGTGTGTGTGTGTGTGTGTGTGTGTCTTTCAAAAATCGATTTGAAATTGGTTTCAGATTCTGTGAGGTCCTGGATGGTCCTTAAAAAAAAACACAAAGATTGCCTATATGGGTGTTTCCAACAATAGGGGTACCCCAAAATGGATGGTTTGTAATGGAAAACCCTATAAAAATGGATGATTGGGGGGTACCACTGTTTTCGGAAACATCCATATAGTTGGTGGTTTCAACCAACCCATTTGGAAAAACATATGCTCGACCGTCAAATTGGACTCTTTTTGTTAAGGGATCTTCAGGGTGAAACCACCTCCTAGACAGATGGGTCTACAAGGTGGGCCCTTGTGATCCAGTTATAAGTGCAGTGATGGGGCTCTTATAAGTAGTTTTTTTTTTAATCCCAGTTATCCACTGGAATGTTGCGGCAAATAAAAGGGAACGACAAAAAAAAACAAGCCCACGGATTTTTCACGAGTCTTATCTGGAAGATTTATGATATTTCACGGGTTTTCATGTTATTTCCATTAGTTTCAATCTCTTTTCCATTATTTTCCAGTGACCTCGGGTGAGGCGCAATAAATCATACAGATCTTACAACTAGTAACAGGGGCCCACCTTGTAGCAAGTGTGTGATGTTTTTTTTGTCTGGGATCCGATCCGAAACACGGCTGAGACACACATGAAAATTGGAAAACGGAGAAGTTTAGTTGGTAAGGGACATGGAATTGGATGGAATTCCCATTGCTTGTTTGTTTGCTTTTTTTCTTTCAGAAATTCCAGCTCGGACAAGTGTTTTTTCAAAACAAAATACCTTAGAGCACCCGCAAGGGCTATATTGGTGTAAGTCATCCCAACAGCTCAAAGGAGATCTCATTTTGGATGTTAGAGTTTTTGATGGTATGCATACCATCGATGTATCATATACCTACATTTTATTATAAAAATCAACCAAATGTAGGCAAGTATACCATACATGGATGGTATGGGACATGTTTAGGACAAGATATTTTCAATAATGCCATGCATTTGTTATCAACTATCAGTATTTTGCCGCAATTTTGTAGATGGAACAACGATTGCTCTGGATGTTTCTTGCTCTGCATAAAGTTGAGTCAAACAACAAAAAACGATGCTTGTTGTTGATTGAGGTTTCACAAAAACAGGTTTATACAGCTTCGGAGCAACACAAGCAAGAAACAAATCCCCTTGTCATTCCCCGCCAAAGTGTGGGATAGCTCTGAGATTAGGTATAAATATAAGATATACCTGGATCTTTCAAATGTTCTTAGCAAATCAAATCCGCCTTCCGCTATCCAGTCATATTCTCAGATGATAATTGGGGTGTCCAATCACCTCCGAAATGTTTTTAGTATTTAGGTCTCATTACCATTCTTGGGGGGTGATTGGATCGTTAGGGTTCCAAAGGTATTATTTCACACATCTTCTGTAAAGACTTGGGGAAGATCCTGTTGGTCCGATACAACAAAACTGGTGGAGTTGAACATGTTTTTTTTCACACAAAAAGGCTGCAAAACTTTGGAAGACATTCCCCCCCCAAAAAAAACGACATGGACAACACTGCACTAAAAAAATGCTAAGATATCTCTTTGTGAATCAGTGAATCAGTTGTTTGTGCAATCATTCTCATCAAGAGTCATGCAAACTTGACCTTAGATCTGAACCAACTTGTAAAAACCAAGGCTGCTATGTAACCCACAGGCAACCACCTCCGGACTCCATCGGCAAACGCATTTTTTCTGAAAGGGCCAAAATGAAAACCATGAACACACTGCAGACGGAAGAAATCCCGGACAACGCCTTGGGATGTGCAAGGCCTGGTAAATAATGGGATAAAACATTGATAAACTACATATCAACTGGTGAAGGATTTCTTCCATCAACAGTACCAAATGTCACCTGAAGTTAAACATGGAACCCTGCTATTTTCGCCCGTGGAAACGGATTTTGTTGTGAAAACCCATGGATTTCCAATGTAAAATGTTGCTAAGATGTGCTGATCGAAACCTGTGGCCTGGGGCCCCTTGGCTCAGGATGGTGAAGAGGTTTGAGATACCACCCCAGCTCCTTAGCTCCCTTCCAAGCACTAGATAATTTGGCTGTATGCTATATTTTTCATGGACATAACGGATGAAGGTCTAAGGTCTCCAATGTCCAACTGATTTCGTGATTGGCATGTCAGGCGAATCATCAGTTTTTTCAGGGGGCGATAAAAAAAAACGGCTTTCCGAAGGGTGAGTTTTATGGCAGTTTTCTTCTTTTCCACCTCTTGGGATTCACCAAGCATCTGTTTCCAGCCCTACGATTGTAGGGTTACCATCCGTATCTCGATCCATCAAGACAACGTCACCCACCATACGATCGTCACCCCAACTGTCGGGATGCGCTTCTAAGAAGCCTGGCTGAAAACATCATCCGATTCCAAGAACCCCCAGATCCATGTACAGTAATTGAGCCACGAAAAAAACCCTTACTACTTTCCAAGAAGGATCCTTATAATGTTTTATTATAATCCCTATATAACTGGGTAGTGTAATCCTCTATATACCCCAAACAACCAGGGTTTTTTCATTGCTCAATTGAAAAGTAGATGGCTAACCGTCTCTAGATATTGGTAAAAATGAGGACCCTTTACCAACCTACCTTTTGTTTTTTTTCTGCCATCTATTTTGACCTGAAAAAATTAATTTACCTGCCATTATGGTTGATGTATGATAGAATTCAACCGTAGGCAAATATAATACACTGCATAATATAGAAATCGATATATATCGATATTTAAATATTTATAAATGTATATGTGTGGATTTTATTGGTTGTACTGGTTGGTTACCTTCCGGCAAACATGACTGAAAAATACCTATGTTCAATAGGAGATGCATCTTCGTTCATGGTCCATGTTCCATGGCTAGGTTTGCTCACTGGTGTGCAGCCCAGAAAACTAACATGACATTGGGAAATCCCCACTTTCAATAGGAAATACATCTTCATTCATGGTGGATTTTCCAGCCAGTCATGTCATATAGTTTTTTGGGGCGGTAGCTTCTTATCATCATCATACACGTAGGTTACGTATGCTTCCGTAGATAAATATACCACCAAGGTGTTGGCGGTAACTGACCATCCGAGGTTTCAAGGTCATTCCACCGGCGTTTTCCTGGATGAAATCCTGGTTGGTTCCGATTGCAATCCTGACGAAAATACGGGTGATGGACGAAATCCTGCACCAGCACTTAGAGATGGAACTTGGACAGATTAGTGCGTCCCCTTTACCCCCTAGTTCAATGTTGGGTGTCTTTTGTCATTGAGGTGGTGCAGGGTTTTGGTCATTCAACTTCTTTTTTTCTGACAACCAAACAGTGCCCCAATGTTAAAGAGGGAGTACCAGGGTTAGTCTTAGGGTGCAAATAAAGTGGTGCAGGATTTCGTCCACCAACAGTATGACTGGATAGGTTGTTCACCCTGTGTAGAGACCAAATGACTCTACATACGGATTCATGTCTCACTTTGATAGTTCCTGAGAGTGGCTAAATTGGCTAAATGCTTAGGCATCGGTTTTCTATGGTTTTGTAGCATGGCTTTTCACCAGTATAAACTATTTAAATATGTATACACATAAGCAAGGCTTGAAATGATCATGTCTTTCGACCCGCTCACATCCGCTTGGAGTCTTGCGTAGTACTGGTTGGTCACCGAACCGCAGTTATCATTCTCATTCTGTTACTGATTGGATCATCAAAATGATTCCACAATAACCTCCTGGGAACGAGTCCATATCCCACCTATGAAAAATCAGAAAATCGAACCTTCCCAAGAAAAAATCATTTAGATAGAGTGGTGTCAAACTAACCCTCCGGGGTATCATACCCATAGGATCCATGTAACTGGTATATTTACCCACAGTTAGTTTATTATGGTAAATGTAGGGAAATATACCAGTCCTAGTCCTATGGGATAGAAATTATACAAAAATCGTCACATAGAAACTTCCCCATGTAAAGAATGACATCCCTAAAAGGTGGGCCCCAAAAACCACTTAAAAGTGAGGTTATAACTCCTATAATTAAGAACCTCATGTCACCCAGTTATAAGTAGGCCATTCCCAGAGGATCCATGGGACTGGTATATCTACCTACATTTGGCTGATTTACAGGGTAAATATACCATACAAGGATCCTATGGGATTTCTAGGGGTGACATGTCCCTCCACTTATTAGCCGCACCTTGCCAGCCACCGAAGGGCTCCACATCGGCCTTGTCAAAACCCATGTTCACCTGAAAAGCTTAGGATCATCCTGGGATAAAGTAAGTGGTTAGGATCACCCACATTTATAAGCCATAAAAAATGCCGTTTGGAAGGGGAACAAGCCTACTTAGAGGACTTAATACCCATGGTTATTAATTACATATTAACCACATATGGTTGTAGATTCGGCCCTGAATCAAGCCGCCAAACCCTGGTTAAAAAAGAAACTTAATATTTTAGATCCATAGGTACCAACTGTGGCGGATTGTTCCGAAAATGTATACGGGACAAATCTGCAACCTTGATTTATAAGAACACTGGGATGATCCTCCAAGTAGAGAACAACATTGGACACTACAAGGTGTCTCGAGTGGGGGTCGTTATAAGTAGAGTGAAACGGGGCCCCTATAAACGACCGAAAAGACTTGGGCTTTTTGGGGTGAAGAAAAACCTAATTACAGGGTGAAGATAACTGCACTTATAACCGGTAGGGGCCCGCCTTGTAGGTGGTGGTTGAACCACCCAATTGCAGCATTTCCCCAGTGGATCGGGGTAAAAATGATCAATATTTGAAACCACCACCGATTGGTCAACTTAACCATGGTATTTGCCTGGGAAAGGCGGGCTTGACCGTTTGTATTGAATAGGGATGCCTTGTTACATGATTCATGGTATAGTTACGTTCAATGTTTCGACTTTTCAATATAGGTCGTACATGCATGTTTATATCTAATAGATGTATATTGATATTATTTGCCTCTATCAACAAAGGGGGTTCTTCATTTAAATTGTCTTGGCAATTTTGGAACACATGAATTGCTAGATTTGACCAGTTTTTGAAGTTTTGCCAACCTCAGCTGCCGAAGCCGGAAAAGGCACCATGGATCACATGATTTCAAGATTTCATGGACGTCATAGCCTAAGGGACAGGGAAAATGACTCACAAAGAAAGGGATCATTGAAAACATATCACCTACAAGGTGGGCCCCTACTAGTTATAAGTCGGGTTGTAACCCCCATGCCTTACATGGCATTATAAATGGGTAACTGGGGTTATCTTCCTACATAATAATGGCTATAACTCCACTTTGACTGGTGGGGGCCCAACTTGTACCAATAAAGCGATGTGACTTTTTGAACCTGAATCAACAAAAACCTGGTCTTTTCAAGCGTCAATGATCCAGAAAAAACTGAGCTTTGAAACAAAACAACCTCGGAACATGTTCCCATGAGAAACAAAATCCTGCTGCTTCAACTTTGAGCTGGGTATTTCTGGACCCAAACGTTTTCCATGGGAATGGCATAATTTACCTACGAATTGACCATAAACATCAACAAACAACGTAAATATATCAGGTTTTTCATGGGTAAGTAAACGCTAGAGTACTTCTATCCTATTACCTAACCTAACCCAAGGAAGGTGGAATTGTGAAACCTCCGTCTTGTTCAGCCCAGGTGCAGCTACACCATAGCAACACTTGGTATCGCCAAAGAAGTTTTGCAGGAATGGGGTGGTGTAATTCCTGAGGGCGGAAATGATGACAAAGTGAAGCTAACTACAGGTTATTTAGTACTATACTAATACTATGTACATGCATATTTAAAGTATGATATATATAAACCTAAATAATATATATATATATATACGTATGAAAGATGAAACCTTTCTTGATGAAGCCAAGACCTCGTGGAAATACAACTTCAATCGATTCTACTTTTGATTCTACCATTGGCAACATTAAACTCCTGCATCTGAGGTTGCTTCCATCCATGGAGTTCATTTCTACTGATGATGGAAGAAATCCCAAGGCCAACCACCTGACTCGCATGCAACCTAGTAAATAATGGGAGATTTACCATATCCACTGGTGCAGGAGTTGTTCCCATCAAGAGTATCAGCAACGGCAACATCTTTGGCACCCAAAGGTCAAAGGGCATGAACTATCATGTTAGGTACATTTGGCACATCATTTTCAGAAGTTCAATCCATTATCCACTTATTTTCGGCCATTTCTAAGGGTTATGACCCTAGTAGGGGCCTACCTTGTAATATACAGTCAGGTATACATTTGGCACATCTTGCTTTTTTCTTCAGATGGTCTCCAAATTTGTTTCGCAACATCTGAAAATAAAACCGTGTTCTGGAGGATTTGTATTGATGAGTGTTTTTTCCTATGAAACATCTTTTCAACTTCGAATGATTGAATTGTCATAACATGTTCATAAAGCACAAATCCCTACCCCAAGAATCATGAGATCTGAAGTCTCTGGTAGTTTTTGGTCAGGCCCACAAAAAGACCTGCAAAAAACAGACCCCATCTTTTTGCACAAGGTGGGCCCCGAGCCGATGGTTACAAGTGAAGGGACATGGGGCCGCTATAGGGTGAAATAATCCTGGTTACCCAGTTATTTGCATCCATGAAAATATGGGGCACCATAAGCCTATCAGGTTAACTCGTAGTGGCCTACCTTGTAGAGCTTAACAGGCAAAACACAAAAACACCAGTGAATGATATATGTGTGATGGGTAACCCCCTTATAGACCAGCGGGGCTGGGGGAATTTCACCTTACGTAAAGTCTATTGGAAGCCTTAGGATGGATGAACGTAATTGAAATAAAAAAAATCGGAGAACATAGAAGTCCTCAACAACAACAACAACAACAACAACAACAACAACAACAACAACAACAACAACAACAACAACAACAACAACAACAACAACAACAACAACAACAACAACAACAACAACAACAACAACAACAACAACAACAACAACAACAACAACAACAACAACAACAACAACAACAACAACAACAACAGCAACAACAGCAACAAAAACAACAACAACATTAACAACAACATTAACAACGTCAATAACAGCAACAGCACCACCACCACCACCACCACCAACAACAACAACAACAAGAAGAACAACAAGAAGAACAACAAGAACAAGAACAAGAACAACAACAACAACACCAACAACAGCAACAACAGCACCAGCACCAGCACCAGCAGCAGCAGCAGCAGCAGCAGCAGCAACAACAACAACAACAACAACAACAACAACAACAACAACAACAACAACAAGAACAAGAACAAGAACAACAACAACAACAACAACAACAACAACAAAGAACCAATACACAACACAAACACCAATATAGAAAAAAACATAGAAAAACATGAAGAAGCCGCAGCGCAACAAAGCCATACATGCACAAATACTACAATGAATACTATCGATAGGTCTTTATAGATAATGCAAATATATAGATCAACCGATAGATTTGATGGACACATCAATAAATGGACAGCTCGAAAAGGGACAATTAAATACCCAATGACTATTATGACTAATATAAATATAACGTACGCCATATAGACACACATTCACAAATATCGATGTTTGTTGATTACACAGAAGCACCTATTGATAGATCACAGGACAAACAGAATTAACAAATTGCAGCAAACCTCGAGTTTCACTGGTATTGCGGGGATACCACGATCCTAAACCAACCAAATGGACGCCTGAACAGCAGCGCAATATGCCCATTTGCCCAGAAAATTCACCGGGGTCCAAGGAACGTAGGTATAGTATATATATATATATAGAATTATCCCAATTCCAAGTGGGTTGGCATTTTTGAAATGTGTAACTAATAACTATAGCCCGACTACATTCAACCGCTATATACCTAACATCCCCTACTGGTGCACTGGTACGAACCAACGTTTCTCCAAGACGTGGACTCTCCGGAATTGATCAGGGCTCCGAATCTGATAGATGCCGTCCCATGTGGCGACATCCACCGCTTTGGTATTCAACATGCCTCACGTCGGTGGCATGGAACGTGCGTTTCGCCAGGTAACCAAGCAGCGCAAAGAAACTGCGGGTCCCAAACAACCAAACAACAGGTTCTTTTTGGCCACTGAAAACGGTCCAAGTGGGAACCACCTGGTTGTATTTTGTTGAAAAAAACACCACCTTAGAAAAGAGGCAAAGAAAGGCCGATGACATGTTTCGTTTTTGTACCGCCTTTCTTGCACGACGTTGACGATAAAAGGAAACACTACAAGGTAGGCCCAGAGCCGATGGTTAGAAGGCGGGTGGTGACATGGGGCCCCTAGAATTGCCTGAAAATAACTGGATAACTGGGGTTGTTTCACCCTACTTAAAACTTCTGCAACTGTTGGAAAATTTTGGGTCGCAAATGTGAATGGAGGGACACTCCCCCCACCTCGGCTGAGATGCCTTTCGGTTACACCCCAACTTAAGGTACCATATGAGCCGCGTGAAAAAAAACCTGCATGACATGAACCTTGAAATCCTGATTGGTTCACAGGGATCCTCGTATTGGCTTTTTGTAAGGCCCATGTTTATTTTCAGGTAGGATGTCATTCCCCTATATCAAACAAGCAACCAGGGTGAACTGAACGCTGCTCATATGCTTCCATCATATTAAAATCGATAATCTTGATACGCACCTATTCCCAAGTATGGTATACATAGTATTCAAAGCACGTACAAAGCACAACTGTGAATTGATCCGATGAACAGAATCTGGGAAACATATCTTCAAGGTTCAAATGACACTTAGAGCACACACACACACCATCGCCATTTCAGATCGTTTCAGAAACAGAACAACGATAATATACAGTAAGTGAGTTTGTGGATTGCCATGTCTTGGTCAAGGTCTCGCAAGTTCATCATGATCTACTGCCTTTAAAAAGGAGTACTCCAGTGATAGGCCAATAGGCATCAATAGGCCCATATTAGCAGGGAAATACTCAAAGGATACTTCGATAAGGCAACAGTTTGGGACCACAGAGTCAAAGGCCAAGGGACGTTGTTGAGCATTCCAATATGTTCAATCATTTTATCTGATTGGAGGAACAAAAAAAAATGGAGCCATAAGCCAATGATCTGAGACGGTGTTTTGTATATCCTGTGTATATCTGATATCTTTGATTACATCCATCTTGAAAACCTACTTGTTTTTCATCGGGTTTACCGGTTTACCATATTGGTTTGCCATGTTTGCCTGTTTTTGCCTTCCTTCTAGGCTACTGTTCATGGACAGAATCCTGCTATTTGGGCTGATTTTTTGTGACACAACCATCACAATACCCATCATTCTCAGTGTTTTAAGGCATGTCCCAACAGCCGGATAACATCTCCATCCACACAACATGAAATGATTTATATAAAACCATGTTTAAAAGAAATGAGGTACCGTCCCTGAAACTAACAGCTCGCCCCAGAAAACAGGCCATCCTAAAAGGAAATTTCATCTTCCAACCATCCATTTTCAGGGGTAAACTTGTTGTTAGTTTCAGGGAAATTACCCTTTACAACATCAATTATTCCGCGCCAATGAGTCTAACACCTCTTTCCTTGGTGGGACTTGGTGGTGTGTTTCTAAATTGGTAGTTGAACCAACCCATTTGAGAAATATCCGCAAGTAAAATTGGATCATTTCCCAATAGATCGGGGTGAAAATATAAAATCTTTGAAACGACCGTCCAAAAGGTCAAGTTCACCATGGTATGTATCCTGGTAGTTTTCCAAGTCTCTTGAAAGCACACAAAAAATCCATTGTTTTGGCCGAAAAATGAAAAATATGTGAAACCACTAAATCGATGGTTTCAATACACATGAAAAACTGAGTGTTTGATATACATCGATGTGAAATACCACGAAAAACAAAAGGTAAACAAATATGTGAAACACCAAACACTCCTTTTTTTGTTTTGGCGAGAAATACCACCAATCAATGGATGTGTTTTTCGCCCAACCAAGGTGCTCAGGCCAGCTTTCAGGTGAAACCGCATTGGATCCTCAGATTTTGGTTTTTCCCCGAGAAACCCGAAACGGAAACCGTTGCAGCGAAACACAAAAAGGAAAGCACCCACGACCCTTTGCTAACGCATTGCTTATAATACGCACATATACTGTAATCCGCAAAAAAAAACAATACATGTATTGGAAAGCACATGTTATATATATAAAGTCCATATGGCAAATTGTTCTTATTCAAGAAGAGATAAACATCACAAAGAGATGAAACCACCACGTAAATAGACTCAGTATATAGCAAAATAATTGGGACAATTTCACCCGTAGAGGACATCTTTTCACTACTTCTGGGAGATATAAGTGGTATCAAGTGGTAACAATGTGTCTGTCGACGATTGCAACAAGGAAACAAACATACTCTAAACCAACCAACTAACAAAACAAACAAATCTAACAAATCGTAATACATATAAATATATATATATATAAATCTAGTCATTTGTACATATGTATTGAAGTGGGCCCCATACTTTGAAAGATTTGACCTATAAAATGGAAGGTCAACTCCGAGAAAAGAGGTCACTTGGGTTCCAGGTACATATCTATTACATACATGTACATGTATAAATGTATAAGTAAAAGTGTGTATCTATAATGTACAACTTCTATTGTTGAATTTTGGTCAGCATGTTTGTTGAGGAACAAAGCTGCAATCATGGCGATTAAGATACAAGACCGCTTGATGGGATGGCTGGCATCCATGATATGATCTCCATAGCTTCTTGAAGGACGTATACAGTAGCCTCCTGGGAACTAACATATCCCCTACCAAGGCATTTTTGAAGATGGATTTCCTTTTACCCAGGCGGGATATGTTAGTTCCCTGGAGAGTATTACAAGTCCAACTATAGGAAAAGCATGGAAAAACAATGAAAACAAGTGGGACGGTGCGTGTTGGAAGGTGAAGTAACATAAATCACCAACCCAACCCAGATTTCCCTGAAATAGCCACAGGTCTCACATGTCCTCTTCGTATTCACTACCCCTTTGTGTTGATTTCTGTGTGACGATCACAATGAACCTTTTATCTCACACAGCAAACAGGTGAATTTGCTCTCAGGACATCCACACATTTCCATAGAAAACAAACAGATTGTAGCTCATCCTTGTCAGACCAGCACCCTTTTTCAGTGTATTTCTGGTCAACAAAAAAAACATCAACACAACCAAGAAAAGTTTTTTTTTAAAAAATAACGCAAAATCACTGGCATCTTCCACATATCAAACCCACCAAATCGGTGCAACGTGCAAACCGAGTTTCTAATCGATGTTTTAAGCTGGACTCCACATAGAGTGGGATATTGCTCATGAAATCTCCTCCTGGATAGGCCATCAAGCAGGTCATATTCTCAGATTCGAGCCGCATGAGCCACGGTCAAAAAAAAACGGCCTTACTTTCCAGGAGATATCCTGGTTGCTTAATAGGGATCCTTGGAATGGTTTATGACAATCTCCATTTGGCTGTGTAGTCTAATCCCAAAAAAACCTAAAAGATGATGATTGGGGTGGTACATTACCTCCGAAATGCCTAACATTTAGGTATATTTAGGTTCCATTACTATTCTCAGAAGGTGATTGGACTCCACGGATATTTTAAGACTTTCACACATCTTGCTGAAACATGGGATGTGTTTGGCTGAAGGTGCAACTAAAATAACCCTGGGCCAGGGTGATTACCATCCCCAAATTCAACAGTTTGCTGCTGAAAATGGTTGGAAGATGATATCTCCTTTTGGGAAGGCCTATTTTCAAGCGCTAACCTTCGTTTCAAGCAGGGTTAAAAAATCACGTGGGATCAATTCAAACAAGCCAAAGTAATATCGAACATTGATGTTCTTTCATCAGCAGTATGTCCAAGATTACTTGGAACGTATCCCTGGAATTAGCACATGTGTTTTCCTGCAATGAACATCTTTCAGAGAATAAAGGTGTTGGTCAAAAATTAGGAAAAAAGTAGCTACTAGGTTGTTCTGGTTAGATTTGGAAAGTTGGTACCTGGTTAGTACCTTAAGGGTGCTACACCCCAGCGCTTCATAATTTTCCGATAAGCATCCAAGGGACATGTCCTGACCATGGCCTGATAAACCAACAACCAACAAAATGTATCAAAGATTTTCATCACTACACTACATAATTAGATACCAAAAATTGCATAAAATTGTCATTTTATAAAGGGAGTTACCTTTTCCCAACCTTCATTTTGAGTTTTGGAGGGTTTTACATCTGCAAAGTTTCCACCGCCAGTGGCTGTCCCCACCTGCTTTCTCCAGAGAAGCTTGCGCAGTGGAATAATTCATGTACCAGCCCGTACCTGACCTTGGTGTTTTCCGGGCACTACGGGCGCGTAGCCGCTACGGCAGAGCATCGATGCCGCCGAGGTTGCCGAGGGTTGTGTTTTAGTGTTTTGGTTGGGCCTTTGGAAGGGTAATTGGCCATCATAATAGGGAGCTTTGAAGAAGTGGACCCTTCCTGAAACTTTCAGGTGCTTTCGTTACTATTGTATATATAGATACTTGAAAAGTTCCTTCAACAGAACATCTTTCACTTGCAACAGTTGTTGAAAAAAACCCAAGAGAATTGAGCCTTGTGAAGAAATTTCTACCCCAAACCCTCAATACTGCAATGTTCCCGTGGACTACATCAAAACGATGCCCGACTATTGTCTCATTGAGGGAGTTTTACTTATGCTTATTATTTCTGGTGGCTATATTTTTGGCTCCTTGTACTATTGGATAGAGGACCTCCTTCGTCACCATCTTAAAGTCAACACCCTCTTCCCAAGTCAACATTTTTCACGACACGTGGCACAGCTCCAATGCAAAGGAGTCCTCGGAAAACGCTACCCGGCAGCCCACTGGGCTGAAAACAACTGGGTTTCACTGGGGTGAACAAAAACCCAGATTGTAGGGGGTTATACCCTCCCTAAAAATAACATAGTCCCTGAAAATTAAACAAAACCCAAACGGAAATTCATCTTCCAACCATCAATTTTCCAGGGGCGAAATGTTAGTTTCAAGATTTCAGGGAGGGTAAACTCCACGGGCCCACCTTGACTGTTCTTTTTTTGGTGGTTTTTCTGGTTGAGGGATGATCTGCAAACAAAAGTGCCCTCCAGTAAACTAACATGGCAATGGAAATTCACCTTTTCCAATAGGAAATACATCTTCAAATGGTGGATTTTCCATTGCTATGTTAGTTTACCGGAGGGTAATGATTAGGACCCCGACCTTGCTTTTTACTTGTAGAACGGGGGATGAGAATTGAAAATTACTGAATTGCCAGATTTCTCCCACTACTTCTCTGAACATCTCCTTAACCAAAAAATAGAACATTGCCTTTCTTTTTTGGATTTGCTTGAGGTGGCTTTAAAACAATAAACAGATGATCTCAAATGGTGGTTTGAAGGCAATTTCCCATGTGAAATGTTTTTGGTTGGGCTGGCAGATGTTTCAAAATCTTAGATGATGCATAGTCATGGTAACTTTGCATATAAAAAAACCTCAGGATCTGCCATTCCTACGTCATATCTTCACCCAAGTGGAGCGTTTTGTTTTTCCCATGGCACATCTCCGTTCTCACGGCTTTTCCTACGGAAAATCACACAGCCATGGATTCACCGCCCAGTATAGTCAATGTATGGGAAGAAACAACTCCCAATATCCCATAGTGAACAAGTGAGGGACGAAAAAAACCCTTACTACTTTCCATTGTACTGGTTGGTTCATAGGGATCCTTATAATGGTTGATTATAATCCCTATAGAACTGGGTAGTATAATCCCCTACATAACCCAAACAACCAGGTTTTTTTCATTGCTCAAGTAGCTTTATTTCATGATCACCATTAAGACGACTCCTAACTTCCTAATACCCCCCAAAAAAATGCAGTTTTAGCATCCGCCCAAAATGCCCAGGCAAGACTTCGCAATGGTTGAAGCAGCCAGCTGGAAGCAGGAATCGTGCGCTTGAGTAGTGCAGATTGATGTTTCCGGGATTTGTCTGGAAAGTTCACTAGGTGAAAGGATTTATTTAACTACACACTGAACAAACATCAAAAAACATGAAAACCGATGTTTAAAAGGTATCATTTGAAGATGTATCATTCAACATGAGGAATCGTTGATTTAAAATGTTGGCTTCACCAGTGCTTTCGCTTGAGACTATTTTTATGGGGTGGATAAGGATAGATCCCAAGGTAACATTTGGGAATGGCAAACGTGGAGTCTGATGATTGATCTTTTTTTGGTGTGCTTCTGCGATGGGTAAATGGTTCATGTATAGATGTTATCCGTTCATGGAAAGAAGAGGGCATCTTAATGTAGCTAAAATATATAGTTGATGACTCATCGTGATGGAACACCGAGCAGTCCAACAGGAAGAGCATCGGAAAAACATACTTGGTGTCAGTGTAATACTTTAGATCACTGAAGGATAGACTATAGATGATTGCTCTTGAAGACATCCATAACTCTTAATTTCACCAACCAATCAGGCGGAATGGAGATATTCTACCCAATATTCAACTTATTTTGCGGGTGAGAAGTCTTTTTTCAGGAAGACTTGGGTGTGGTAATATATATATATATATATACATTTTAAGTTTAAATAATTCAAAACATATAAAAGGATTTAATATGTATATAGTTGTATATATATGAAAAATCATATACATGTATACATAGATAAATCGATGAGTAGCGCTGTTTGTTTGTATTTGAAATGCTCCTTCTGACTCTTACGGACTGCTGGACTGCCTTCCGAACCACAGTACTAAGGGTAATTCGCAAGGGCCCCTTGACCACCCCCAGCCTAAAACGATTGATAGGTCCCAAACATGTTTTACTAAAACAAGAAAAAACCTCTCTGGAGTCAAGTTGATATTCAAATGTAGTAGGCTTCATACGGCCCTTCAAATGTTAGAGTCATGAAATCGCCTTCGAAAAAGAATCAGAACCAAAACATGAATCAATGAGGATTTTGGAGGGTTTCCACGGGATTCAGCTTTGTTTCGGTGGCCGGCAATGGCAAACCCCCTTGCCGGAAAACTACAACATCAACAAAAAAAAGGCACAACGCCGCGCCTGTTTACATGTTCGTTGATTTGTTCACCCAGATCTTTTTTTGTTGGCCCCAAAATTATACTTCACCCAGAAGTTTTTTTCCCCCGCTTGAAGTTCCATCGTTGTATTTCCGGGGTGGCAGCCAACGCACCCGGCCTCACCACCGTCATCCCTAAAAGTTCTCTTCTTCATGCCCATCCGTTGGGGTGTTGTCAGGTGCGATCCCCGCGTCTGCGGGAAGGTCGCCCCCAGACGGGAACCCGCCGTTTGGCGAGCCCAACGTTGATGGCTGCGGGTGCTTTTGTTGTGTGCTACTGTTGATGGAAGAAAAAACCGGCTAACCACCTGGCATATGTAAAACCATGTAAATAATGATGGGAAGATAAATTACCAACCTCAACTGGTGATCGCAAGATTTCTGAACCATCAACAGTAACGTGCTTCAAAGTTACCCCTGATTTCGCCTCCAATTTCGAGGTCGAGGAAAAGCTTTGATAATAGTAGTTATCAACCATAGGATCCATGTATGGTATATTTACCTACATTTACCATGTAAATCAACCACTTGCCGGTTCATTATTTTCAACAATTTTGAGATACATAATATGATATCATGAACCCAAGCATGGTATCAACCGACCAGATTTTTGAAAGAAGTCTTCCTGGAAATCATCTGCCAATAGGTCCGTAGGTTATACTTGAAAGGGAGGAGCTCCCAATCCTGAGAATATCCGAAATTGTTTACACCCCCGAAGATTAACATGGAACCTGAGAATACGGGCCCCCTGGAAGAGGAAAATCATTTTCCAAACCATCATTTTCAGGTTCTATGTTAATCTTCCGGGGTGTATCATAAATATCAGTCTTGTGCCCTACATAAATCATCGTGAATCAATTAATCAATTGTTCTGTAGCTGATCTGTCATAAGAAACTTAACTCCCCCAAGGTATCTTCCCAAGGAGTTACAGCGTAGTTTCATAGGCTTATGAGACTATTGACCACCAACTAGTCCCCGTACAAGGGCAAGTGTGTAAAATAACCATGAATTTACAATAGATAATTACAATCTGCAAACGCAAATCTACCAGTGTGTACAAGTACAAGAACCATTTGACCTCCCATTTCCTACCATCACTCTCCATCCAGGATTCGCCATGTATTTACATATATCTAAACAAATGTGCATGCATACATAATTATATATATATTATATACATGACATGACATGACAGCACATAACATGATATGACAGGACATGACAGCACAGCACAGCATAGCATATACACACTCCCCTGAAACTAACAGCTCGACCCTGAAACTAGGCCATCCCAAAATGAAACTTCATCTTCTGACCATTGATTTTCAGGGGCTATGCTGTGCTAGATTCAATTAGGGTAGACATAATATATATATATATAAACATATATAACCAAATATCCACGTGATTTCATCCTTGGCGTAACTTCCAGTACACATTTTGGGGTAAATGCATTCCCATCTTCGATCACCATTCCTGGGAATTCGGTGTGGCGTCTGTGATAAGTGCCGCTCCCGAAACGCCATAACTAATAGCAAATGGTCACTTGACCCTTGGCTAAAGGTCAGTCATAAACAACCCACCACAAAACCCTACACTTAAAACAAACAAATCGCAAGCCGCCAGCCTCTCTTCTGAGCACTCATCACCTAATATTGCGATCATGTCAAAGGGTAACCTCAAGTGAGCCACGAAAAAAAATCCTCTTACTTTCCATTACAGTGGTTGTTTAATAGGGATCCTTATAACTAATGGTTTATTGTAATCCCCACATAGCTGAATAGTACAGTCCCCTACTTCCCTACATAACCCTAAACAACCAGGGTATTTTTCATTGCCCAAGTGGTGTGGAAAAAGCTTCTCCACATAAGGTCTTAACGCGAGGCTCAGAAAAACCAAAAGTCAAATTATGAAGTCATTGACTCAATATCAAAGAAGTTTCACCAGGTGAGGTTGCCATATATGGCATAATAATTCCAATGTTTTTTGTGGATGGGGCCCAGAACTCACGAAAAATGTCGATCTGTCATCCAGGAATCTCCGGTAGAATTTCAGTGGATCACCATCTGGACCAACGACATACCCTCCAGTAAAACAACATGGCTGGCTGGAAAATCACAATGTTTACCAGGACATACATCTTCAGATGGTTACTTTTTTCATTGTCATGTTGTCTTCTTCCCCCAAGAGATTCTTACGCTTTAGCTTGCTATGAGGTGACAAAACAAATCATCTTAGTTATATCAAACCGAAAGGCTTTCTCCCTCCCCATTGGAAGGTATGTTATGTATGTGTTTTGTGTGTTAGATCTCTCTCTCTAAATACATATATATATATATATAAATATAAATATATATACATTAGATACAGATTTATCGCAAATTTATGATTGTGCACTTTACATATTAAACGTAATACATTAAATTATTTCTACATACAGTACCCTGGAAAATTCACATTTTGAACCCGAAGGCATGGAGATTTGCTTCAGATGATGTTTAGGTCCCAGCGGTTGATTTTCAGGGATGTCAAATTCAACATGTACCTACATTTAGCGCAAGAATCAAACCATATGCAGGTGTGTATACAAATAAATATATCTAATACAATATATATATATATATAAATATATATGTGTATACCATACACTTTCATCCTATGGGTACGTTGACATTCACATCCTGAACATATGACGCATTACGGAGAGGACTTCTCCGTCAATCTGGCCTGCTGAGGCCGCCAAAGCCTTGAACGGCCATCTCGAACTTGTGAACTTTACGAAATTTTGTTCATGTATATATAAAAACAAATGTTCACATATATAGGAATATATGTATATAATTTAAATACATACATATATACATACATATGTAAATATATCCTATTCAATATCATTGGATCTATTTAATCACAAATTAAATTGTATTTAACATCATATAAATACATATAATATGTGGATTTTCAGAAAATATCATCAATGTTCTGCCTGGTACTCAGTAACATTATTTTTGTTGGGGGGTGAATTTCTGAAACACCGGAATCTGATGTCTTATGCACACTGGTCAAATAAGATCAATGTTTACGTGCTAGGTATTGAAACAGCATGATCCTGACGATTGGATAACCAATTTATAAATGTATAAACAACCATGTGTGTGTGTGTGTTCAAGATGTATGGCCGTTTCCATTGAACACTTTCCTAATTCTCAGAAATCGGATTGCGTTCCTTAACAAGTATTTGACTAAAACCTATCAACATCTCAAAATCCCCAAATCACTTGAGAAAGGGGGTTACTCCACAGGAAGCAATCAAAACAATCAAGGTGTAGCAAGTAGAGCCTTGGTTGACCTGGAAAAAAAATCCTTTAGAATCCTGAGAAAGGGATTATAGCTAAAATCCCACTCTTAGGATGGGATCGGAACCCTCGATCCTATTGTAGGGCGGGTTCTGGATTCTTAAAGGTAACAACATGAATGAAATCAAACTGAACTTGTGAGTATACAGCACCATTGAAATTGAAAGCACTGATATTGAACATTTTACCATCCAGGAAACAAATGTATCACCAATATATCTTACCTTGGTATAAGGAACATCATCTTCAAAAAGTGCCTTTCTAGGGGATATGTTGCTTCCCTGGAGGGTAATGAACTCGATATTGAACCGAATGAAATTGAGGCTGAAACATCTGAAACAAAAGTGCAGTAATTCACAATGAGGAATAGCTAAAATCCATCAATAGAGTCGAATCAACTTGAGAGCTACTGTTGATGGCTAAAATTCTGGACCAGTTGGTACAGTAGGTAGTTTCTCCTAAAATTTACAGGGTTTGATACGTTACAGGTGGTGCAGGATTTCTTCCATCAACAGTACCATTGCTGCTTTCCTTACATTCAAAATTTCAATCATCAACAAAATTACCCTCTCTAAAAATAAAACACAACCCAACAAAAAATAGGCCCCCACAAAAGGAAAGTCGCCTTCCAACTTCCAACCATCCATTTTCAGGTGCTATCTTAATTTCAGGGAGGGTAGCATCTTATTTTGGAACTGTTGGGATGGTGGGTGGGTACTGATCCTGAACAAAATCCAAGGAGTGGCAAAATCTCGTTCAACACCGTTGGTATTTAAATGATACATTACTCCCTGAAACTAACGGCTCCCTGAAAAATAATGGTCAGCAAATATTGAAAACGCCCTGTGTTCAGGGACAAGCTGTTTGTTTTAAGGATCTTCTACTTGAAATCAAACACCTAATTGAAATTAGTGCAAAACACGGTATGTTTCGTGAAGCCTGAGTCTTTAAGCAACTAGAAGCACTTAGAATCATCACTTGAATCCTGGAAAGAACTGGTAATTGGTGCTTGTAGTTGGTATCTTATCCCTAGAAAAGTACACTCACATGCACCACCAACTGATCATTGAATGACCTCTATGTCATGGGACGTTTTGTGTATCCAACTGTAAGAATTTGTGGCAACTTTCTGCTCTAAGTTGGGGTTTGCCATAATCACTTGAAACAACCCTAAAAAAATTGGAGAAACCCTGCATCACCAAGGGACAATACCTGTCAATCTTTAGGGTTGATTTTCCCAAGTTACAAGGTGCTTATGATGGACCCCGTAAGTGAGTCATTGCCCTTCCACTTTTATTCGGGTTGAAAACACCTGTTGTAGTTGCTGCTCTTCTTGTGCTTGCAACCTGCGGTTGAAGATGGGACCCATCCACCAAAGTGGTGCACCCAGGAACCATACGTACATCGGGCTAAAAAGAAACGCAGTTCCAGTTTGACGCAATATTTGGGTGTATCCTATGGTCACTTATTGTTTGGGGTACCACTATTCTGAATAAACCCCATTGGACCACTAAGCGTGACCTACACTTGGGAGATAACGTAGGGATTGAGGCCCAAGCTTTAAACCTAAACGATACGGTAGATCCTTGATGACTGGAATATTTACCAATAACAGTTCTTTCAAATTGATGGTACTTTAACAAAAACAAATATTTCATACATTAAGCATACCCTAGGGATCCGATCACCTTCTCAGAATGGTTTCATGGAACCGAAAAATACTTTGCTTTTCGAAGGTGATTGGACACCCAGAAAGCTCATCCACTGACAATGCAATTGGATCCCGAGGGATATGGGTATACGAAGTACCCTCCGCTAAACTAACATAGCAATGGAATATTCCCATTTTCAATAGGAAATACATCTTCAAAGGGCCCATTTTCCATTGCTATGTTAGTTCACCGGAGCGTAATTCCGGTGACTTCCTAAACCTCACGGGATTTGGTGGCTTTGGATTTGGGTCTTTTGTGGCCTCACATTGTGTCACAAATACCCCAATGGCCAGTAGGCCAAAAGGAAGGATCCAACCTGTCCCCAAGTGCAGGGTGATAAACCCCTAAAATCATCTTTTTTGGCTTTGTGTTTTTTGGTGTCCTGGAGCTACATGTATATATTATGTATATATATATATATAAAATAAATATAAACATGTAAACATATTATGTATATATAGATGAATGTGTATATTATATATATAAATATAAACATATAGGGTATATCTTAAATCTATACATAAAAGTCTTAAAACAAATCTACATAGGTAAACACATAAAATCATATTCCCCAGGGTTGCAAGCGTTCATGCTCAACGCTCCCCCGTAAAAAAAACAAAAAACGTTTGTTTGCCCATCACCAAAAGCGCAGAATTGGTCTGCTGTATAGAGATCTGGGTGAGATGTTCAACTTGTCACGCCATGAAATGACCTTGCGGCAACATGTTCCAAACAACGGTCCGGGCGTTTTAAATCCAAGAGACTCCACCAAACTGGATGCCGCTGCTTGCTGTAAAGCATCCTTCGGGTCTAAAGATCCCATGAAACGAAACAAACGTAACAAAAACGTAATAGGTGAAAGCGTTGGTATCCAATCACCTTCTAAGAATGGTCGTGGAACCTAGATATTGCGCTGAGGAGGTGATTCGACACCCCAATCACCATGTGAGAATATGACTGGATGCCTAGGGGGCTGTATGAGTCAAGCAACATATTTTGATAGGATTTCATACATCTGGGATGGTACTGAATTGGATTAATGTTTACAGAAAGTTACCTAACACCGAAACTGTTCACACCTTCGCATCGGCTGATGATAGGCTGATCATGTTTCAAAATACATGACATATCCGTTCAAAGTAATATCAGGTGATGTCACTCTATTTCGCTCACATATGTATACATATGTAAACATTCATTTGCACATATAAAATAGATTATAGACATATATGTATTCATATATATATATACATTCTCACATATACATCTTAACATGTATCATCATACATAGTGATGAAAGACATATAAGTATACACACATGTGAAATTACACAGCTTCAAAGCAAACAACTTCTGTAGGTCTCCTCCAAAGCATGCTACAGTAGTATAGTTTGGAGAAGACAATACTTACTACCTATTGTTTGTTTAACATACTTTCGAGTAATACTTTTGGGGCTTACAAATAGAGAGTTGTTCGTTTGGGCAAACATGGAAACAACATTCAATCTAGTTAGGTTGCAGGATGATCTGTCAAATGAAACCTATACTACCTTAGATTCTTAGATCTAATAGTCTACCCCGTCAGAGTGCCAAAATCAAAGGTTTCTGGAAAATTCCCTGGATTTCCTGTTCTAAACAAATAAAAAATCCTAGTGGGATGAACCCCGCAAAACACCACCTTGGTGTCCTTTCACAATCCAAACAAACATTGCTTGAAACACCAAAAACCCAACGAAAAAAAACAAATGTTTTGCCACGGGGATCTAAGGGACCCCCGTCCCGAATGCCACCTCGAACCCCAGGAAATAGCCGGCCTTGTTAAGGGGATCATGGTCGTTATACAACCCTTTCACAAGACCAAATTTCCAAGGGTGAAGTGAGCCACGAAAAAAAAAAACGCGGCCTTACTTTCCACCAAATCCTGGTTCTTATTTTTTCTGGTTTATCAAAATTCCCACATAAACTGGGTAGTATAATCCCCATGTTATCCCCTACTATAATGCAGTTACCCTAAACAAGCAGCTATTTTTTTCATGGCTTCCCTTAGATTCCCAACCCAAGTCCTCAGAAAGGCGATCCAAAAGATCTTCCACTTGGCAAGTTCCCAGCATTGGACGTGATGAAGTTGTCGCGGTAGCCACCAGACCTGTGAGAAAAACCAAAGGTCGCCGTGGGTGCAAAGGTGCAAAGGTGGAAATCCACTGAATCTGTCATGGATGGGTTTTTGTAATTGATCGAAAAATAGCAAATTAATGAAATCTGAGGTGCAAAAAAGGTGTGATTTTTAGAGGGATGGTTTATGATTTTGTTGAAGGATTTTCGAGGAATTTCGGATTTCAACACCAGTAATATACTCATTGAAAAAACGGTGAATTTCTGTGGAACCGAGTTTTTGCAGAGGCTTTCAACTGGAGGATATTCTCCAAGCATCCCTATCCCTAGGGATCCAAGCACCTTGTCAGATGATGATTGGGGTGTATAATCACCTCCTCAGCAAGGTATTTAGGTTCCATGAAACCATTCTCAGAAGGTGAGCCAGGATCCCTAGGGTATTGAAATCGAATAAAAGCATCTTCACCTCAAGACGGGTCCTATCGAACGAAACGCGATGGCACCTTCCATCAAGGGCCTCGCTTCGAAGGCATCCAGAGGCTGTGAGGAACGGCCTACCTGAAGACGTAAGGTGGGCCCCGGAAAACCTGCTGTAGATGGGTTTATAAGCCCTATAAATGGGGTTATAAACCCTAGAAGTAGGGTTACTGTATAACTTATAACCTCAGTGATCCACTTTTTTTCGCCGATCTATATGGGGTTATAAGCCTAGTTAGAAGTAGTACGGGCCCACCTTGTAAGTGCCAGTCCGTTGCTAAACGTCTGTGGTGAGTCAATCTTTCGCTGCATCTAGGGGTGAACATTAGAACAAAAAAACAATATGGGTGAAAAGGAAACCAATGCAATCAGCAAACAAAAACAAGTGGCACTCTTTCCGTGATATATGTACACATATTTACAAAAATAACATTTACAGGTGAAATGCACAATACGATATCACCACAACCTGGACTTTGTTCCCGAAATAATTTCGGGGAAATTCCCTGATTCTTTTCTAGTTGGTGGTTTCAAACACTTTGAAAAACCTTGGTAAACTTGGATCATCTCCCCAGGTAGGGACGAACATAAAAAATGTTTCCAACCACCTAGTTTTGCTATTCAGCACCAATCTTGGGCCAGAGTCATTTGATAACATGCCCTGAAGGTCCAACGAAGGGATCTTGTCAATCCCTTTGAGCAACAACAGGACCTGAAACGTTCTCGGGGCAAGTATGAAAGATAGTTCTCAGTTCTCAGTATCATACTTGAGCGAAAGAGGTAGTTAAGAAGACAACAGTATCATCTTTCGCTCAACTTTGTTCTCTGGGCAAGTTCAAAGATATACTAATATTCTCCCTGAAACTAATAGTTCGAAAAAACTGAAACACTGGGGTTGCTTTAGATCAGATTCCTTTTGGGGCCCGGAAGTGCTAGTTTTGGGGAGTGTAATTTTAAGCTAATCTGGGAGGGTCCTCAAAATACAAAAACTAGCTTTTGCTTTGGTGTGCTTCTTTTTGGTACCCCCCAGAAGTCCCATATTAAGTAGGATCAAGCGTTGGAACTACCCCCATAACCCACAACAATCCAAATTTAAATGCACTGGTTTTTAAGGACAACAAAAATACCCATGGGATTCCTAACCGTTTCAAACTTCCGAAAGCGGCAAAACTCCCAACAACAAACATCGACTCCCAGCGCATCTCATGGCATGATATTCCGACTTCAAGATCTTGGCCTTCAACCAGTTGCTCAAAGCTTGCTGCCTGCGAACACCCCCCCCCCAAAAAAAAAAGCCCGGCCAGGTGGATCCACACATACCCAAACAAACAAAAGCTTCGATCAAGCTTGCCATGTTTGGGTGACTGGACAAAAATCTGAGTTACACAAAAAATGTTACATTTCAGCACATGCGAGACTCACATCTACAGGCACTGAAAATCTGAAAGATATTAGGTCTTCCTCAAGTAGAAAGCCTGGAGAGACATACGGAGATTGGACAATATATACTGTACCACCCCTTTCAACAAAAACACGTCCGTCAAAATGGAAACTCTTCCCCCTAGCAAAAAAGGGTGAAAACAAAACATTTTCGAAACACTATGATCTATACATAGGTGCTTGCTAGGCTTGATAATCAATGGAATCCAAATCCTCTAAAGTGACGATGCCCTCTGATCTACCAGATCCAAAACCACCAATCAACCATAGCTACATGCAAAATCAACTCGCGATCGATGCAGTTCCTCTCAACAAAAATGTTGTTTAACTTCGAATTTGCTGCTTTTTTGTTTTGATTGCCCTAACCAAAAACGACATCTCTCTCCACATCAAACAGCACCAGCGTTTTTTAGCCGAAACACCAGTGCCTCCCAGGAACACTCGCCCCTTGAGACGCCGCAGCGATGCAGCACACCGGACAAGTTCAATCAACTTCAAGGGAAAATGGATGGAAATTTATGATTCAAGGAAAGGAATGATTTTCTAGTTGGTGGTTGAACCAACCCATTTGAAAAATATTAGGCAAATCGGACCATTTCCCAAAGGTTCAAGGATGAAAATAACAAAATATTTGAGTTGCCACCATCTGGTTTTACTACCCTCCTGGGAACTAGCATATCCACTGGAAAAGCTATTGTTGAAGGTGATTTTCCTTTTCCAAAGGTGGGATATGTGATTTATCCCCGGAGGGTCTTACTGTTCTGAGAGTTTTCTGTTTTGTGGCCGTTACCGGTGGAAAAAATGGGGATCGTCACAAGCTGTGAATTTAACAAAAACTGAAAATGCTCAGCGTTTCCAAGACTCATAAGGTAGATCGTATGCTGTTCCAACACCGAATCTCCGATCCTTTTTCAGCCAACAAAAAAGGGTGAACACAATACATATCAGCCTGAAAACTTGGAGAGGAACCACCCACTTGATGAATATGTTGAACCAAAAACCCGTCATCAAAATCATAAGGATGTTCTAACATCTTCTTTGACCCCATCCTTGGGATAAATCTACAAAAGAAACATAGATACACTCCCTGAAACTAACAGCCAACGCCCCTGAAAACAGGCCCTCCCAAAAGGAAACTAGTCTTCCAACCATCCATTTTCAGGTCATCAGCACCATGTCTGAGCTGCCACGCATTCCTCACCAGCACCAGCCACTTCAACCTGCGTCGCAGCGGGAAAAAACTCACACCTGCTCTAATACAAAACAACTTCATATATGCAGGATACTTTCATGTATACAAATACATGAATATATATATATATAGGTAGCAAACGTATATCGATAAATATTGTAATATACATATATTGCCTTTAACAAATTAGGCTGCTGCCCCCAAAACTGCAACAGTTTGAAATGAAAATTCCTGGGGTGCTATGAGCTATGAAACCAACATGCCCCTGAATGAAAAGGTACTGTTGATGGAAGAAATCCAGCACCACCCTGGGATGTATAAAACCCTGTAAATAATGGGGTAAACTACCAACCTCAACTGGTTAGCCGGATTTCTTCCATCAACAGTATGAAACATCGGATCGTCTCCATATCAACCGGTGTTTTTGCTGGATTTCTTCCATCAAAAATACCGCAAAGCATTTGGATAATCATCTTCTCACTCTCCAACAATCAAAAGAAGTGCAGGGTTGCATCCAATGCTATATGGATGCTTCATACTTAATACTTAGACCTGAATTGAACAACTATTTATCTAACAAAAAAATATCCTAAGAAGTGGGTAGTGAAGTCTAAATTTTCAAACTATCTTTTGGTTCGAAAATGCTGAAATCCATTTATGTCCTTTTCATGAAGTTTCAATGTCGACGGGGCCCGGCACGGCAGCGGCGCAATGAAAAAAAAATATGTCTAGAAACCCAATCACCTTCTGAGAATGGTATTTGAGTTTAAATACCATGCTGAGGCGATCATTCAACATCCCAGTCATTATCTGAGAATGACTGGATGCCTAGGTTATACAATCAAAAAGGGTACTGTCTGGTTTGTGCCATGTTATGTCTTGCATGAACTCAGTGCTCAAAATTGAGGTGGACGGCCGTCTGGCATTGTCTTCCATGTCATTTACACATTGTGGAAGAATTCTATCACCAGTCGATATGTCACATATCCCATTCTTTCTATTGTTTTGATCTATCTCGACTGGTGCTTTTGCCAGATTTCCTTCATACCATCAACCAGAAACCTGTGAAGTTTCATGAAGTTTCCCCGAATTTTTTCGCCAAACATCCAAACTAGCAAAACTGTCCACTCTGAGCTGGCTTGAGAATCAAACACAAAAAAAACATTCAGAGTTGAATAGGGATCCTTGTAATGGTTTGCTAACATCCCCACAAAACTGGGTAGTATAATCCCTTTTAAATATATATATATATATATTTATACATTTATACATACCATCCAGGAAACTAACATAGCCATGGAAAATCCACCATTCTGATGATATTTACCAACAAAGATGAGGATTTCATGGGCTATGTTAGTTTCAGGGAGGGTACCCTAAACATTTAGGGTAGTAAGATCCCCCAAAAGCTGGATTCAAAATCAACCACACAAAAAACTGCATTCAAAGTTGCACCTCTACACCTCCAAGTTCTGCTTGCATGCCATTACCAATCAACACCTGGGCCATCCATTGGCTGGTTTTCTTGTGACGCAATGGTTGAAAAAATAATACGAAAAAATATGGGTTTCAGGTGTAATGTACATATCTTTGATCCCCATTGGTCTATAGAGGTTAGTGTTGAGCACCAATTTTTAATTTCTGTAGAAAGTTACAATCTGATCATTTCCAACCTAAATTCTTACACAATGGGCTCTATTTTTGTATATTACACATATATACCAAATCAGCAACTCTACAAAATCAAGGGAGTTGCTACCTATATCTTTATACACGTTGTATGTATATATTATGTAGTATATTCATCTAACATAAACATAGACCAAAACCAAAAACGCGAAGAGGTTTCATTTTGGGATGATCATCCGAGCCTGGACACTATTGATGATGTGGCTTTATTTCTTAACCCCAATCTAGTGATTATCTGGTGACACAACTGGGGTCATAGCATGGGGTAAACTGGGGTATTAAGATGGGGTAAACATGGCTACAACTACCCATGCTTCCTGAACTGATGTTTACAAGCTCAGGATTAGTGAGACTGGTAAGGATCAGCAGCAGGAATCAAATGGCTTAATCCTCGCAATCTGGCAAAGACTGTGTTTTTTTTGGGGGGAACTCAGGTGCAAATTCTCTTAGATTTGCTTTATTAACATGGTTGTTTCAACAAGTATGGTCAAGGTACACTCTCCAAGTGGTGATTGAGATACATATATCATCCGAACAAAAAAAACAACATAGCCAACACAAACTTTACAACACAAATACATATCACTCATTAGTACCTGAACCTGACCACCTGAGAATAGTTTGGGTCAAAATACAGCATTCAGGACTGAACACACAACATGATACAATCCCTTTTCAATACACCCCAAGTTTTTGATGTCAGCTATAAGAGTTTTCATGGAACTGCCAGGAGAACGTATTGAAATATGGTTCGTATAAGGTTCAAGGAGTTGAAGTGTTTAATGATGAAAAAGTGGTTGATCACTCCTAAAAAAATACACTCCCTAAAACTATCATAGCCCCTAAAAATGATGGTTTCCAATAGGAAGCTCTTTTTCCAGGGGTGTATTTTTTTGGGGCGAACTCTTAGTTTCAGGGAGGGTAATTCCCCCAAAACATCAGGCGTCCCTTTGAGGGCCCCGAACCATACAAAGGCGCTGTGTCTTCGGTGGAATTCGACAAATGCTTTGGACCTTGTTGACGAAATGTAAGGATTTTCGGCACCGAATTTACGGATAAGAAGTACTCAATCACTTAGATCATAAGTAAATGGAAATTTGAAACTTGTTTGTCGACCAAAATAACAGTTGAACACACGTTGGATCAAAATAAACGTCACCCAAATCGTGCTTGGAACCTGGGTAGAAGATATGTAAGAAAATAAAACAGCCCACCTTAGACCGTGAACAAAGCTAACTAGTATATCAGCGTCAATGACGTAATCATAATTCAGTTTACCCAAGCTAGATGGTAAAATGTCAATGACTCGGATTTCACGTGTATACAGACAAACAAATATCTATGCATTATCCATACCACATCTCTGGGTGAATTGGGTCCTATTTCACCAGCCTGGAACTCCCTGCAAGCACACAAAAATTTTGGGGAAATTCAGCAATGTCAATGTGAGGGTGAAGCTTTTTAAGCAGCTTACCTGTACTGTACATATCAAATTCTATGAAGTAGAGCGTTGAGAGCAAAATTGATTTATAGATCATTTGTTTCAATGTTAGCATTTCAAATGTTTGAAATAATACTGAATAGAACTTACAGTATGGTGGGGAGTATGGTCATATTCCTGGAGGATTCATTGGTAGAGGAAGCTCCTGATCTCCAGAGTCCCGTTACCACAGGCATGTTTCAAAGTACGTCATCTAAATATGTATATAGGTATGCTATTCCTAATCTATAGATAAATATAATAGGCGTTGCGCGAATATAAATATATCATATTGTACAACTGCATATAATGTATATTGATATGTCTGTATATTGATATATAAATACATGTATTACAATGCATTATACATTTGATTACATGTGTGTGTACCTTGAAAAAATATTGGCCCCAAGAAGTTGCGTTCTTCTATATCAACAAACAGTGGCAAAACAGGAGGGATGTTCTCCCAGCTTGAGGGGGGTTGGTTCCCTTGCTCTCCACTGGTGCTCAACGTACTAACCCCCTCTGTCACGTACACCCCTCAAACATAAGGCCTAAATGGTGGTATGAAACCATCATTTCCTACGTCACATACGTTTTTACAGTCACGACTTACGACTTTTACTTATAGATGAACAAACAACCCTGCAGCAGTTTTAACGGATATCTAATATGGGAAGATAAATGCACATCGGGCTACTTCTTCAGAGCCCTGTCTAAGTCGACCGAACACGACGCCACTTGGCGGGGTAGCGCCACGGGGTACGAATACCACGCCTCGGACGATCAAATGATGGCTGCAGTGTGGAGAATTCTTGGCAAGTCGTTGGTAATTTCTAATCATCTTGGCAAATCACTATAAATCCTAACCTGAAATAGGGCGTTTCGGGGGGATTTCCTTGGCGCAAACAGCATTTTGGTGTGACCAACTGGCGCTTTGGTCGCTATAATTTGTCCAGAATCATGTCAATGAATGAATCCAGAAATTCATAAAATTCAATCAATTCAACCAGTCAGTCTTCATCAATTCAACCAATTCCATCTTTTCAATCTAATTATTCATTTAATCACAACCAATCATCCAATCAAAGAAAAACACTTGTTTTTTGTGGTGATGTGGACCAATATGTTTTTGGGCCAATTTCGCAGAAACAAATAGATGCTCCAGTGAGCCCAATTTGAAAACCATTTTTTCAAGCTGGAAAATGGTCATCGGAAAAAAATAAAACAAAATCTTTAATATTCAAGGTGGGCCCCGAGCCGATCGCTTGTAAATGGAGGGACATTTTGGGCCCCTATAAATGGCCAATGTTTTAAAGGTGAAACTGGTGTGAAAACACCCTGCTTACAGGAGTTATGGGGCCCCATTTTACAACTGGTAGGGGCCCACCTTGTAAAGACCGCTCCCCCTGATGATACAGTTCAGATTTAAATCAGGAATGATTTGAGAAGAATACGAAGAATTGCTGAATCATTAGGGAAATATATGAAGTCATATTATGTCTGGTTCAAAAATTGCAAACCCCCTCTTCATATCATTCTTTCATCAAGATCTTGAAGTTGTTTTGGTATAGATAATTTCACAATAGCTATCATTGCCAAATAGTTTTGTGGTAACACCATGCAACGACAAAGCAGCAATCATACATGGTCATCACACCTACAACATGGTTTAGAACTCGTGATATAAGCCTTCTGCAGGTGGACTGACCTTTCTTTGGGGAATGACTAACATGAATCAACAGTTGTTGTTGAACCCTTACCAGGTAAGAGAATCACGTAAGTCGACACATGTCATGCTACATCCAAGGGCTTCCTCCTTAGTGGCTGAGTCTCTTGAATAGAGACATCTTTTTGCCTGAGATCCTTTCAAGGATTGTTTTGGCTTAAACTCAATGAACATATATTTAACAAAAACCATTTTGGACACCAAGATACAGGGCTCTAAAATTTCAGATTGTTTACCCTACATGGCAGTGGGACTCTTGTATGATGGCATTCGTCTGGGGGTCAATTTGAAAGCAGCATGGTCATGTGGCATGCTGCTGGGATGGTCACCCGAATCAAAAACATGAAACGTTATGATACACTTGAAAGGAATTGGCAGGATACCTCAGCACACTGAGAGACACCACGGGAAACAAAACCAAAGAATCTTAGAGGCCTTGAAGAGGTACGGTACAATGATTAAGGACTCATGTTATTATCATAATGAATTATGAGATTCACGTCTTCTCACTTAAAAATCTGCACTTTAGAAAACATATCCAATAAACAACATCACCCGGAGAACCCAGTTGGCGTCACGGGTCTCCCCAACGACTTGGCGCTTGGACAATCCTGAGTGCTTGGAGGATCATCCCCGTAAGTAGTTAGTAACCACCGTTTTTTTAGGTTTGGCTTAGATCATTTAATTATGCCATTTGGAAGGGAAACAACCCTACTTACTAACCATGGTTACGAATCACATCCAACCACTTACTACAGTAGTTACTAGGATGATCCTCGAAGTCTTACATATGACCTTCAGAAGCTTAAACTGATGGGAATCCACCTCTTTTTGATGATGTTCTAAAGGGAAATATTATGGCCAAACCACTGTGTTCAGTAGCAGGGTATCTTTTCCAACCGAAAAAGGGAGTAGTCAAATGCAATCAATATAGATACTTAAATACACCCCACCCATTCGGTTGGGTACTTGTTGTGATATTTCCAATATAAACTGGTGATAGCTTCAGCATGGTCAAATGAATGGCCTTTCACCACAAGTGTTGTTTCATATTATTGATGGAAGAGAAATCTTGCACTAGTTCATATGAAGCAGTAACCTGTCCTAGTTTTCATAGCAGTTTGATACATCCCAGGTGGTGCAGAAAATTCTTCCAACTACATTGGAAGGATTCTCATGGCACAACAGGATTTGGGGAGGTCATTGGTACGGTGCTTCTGTCAGATGCCCAAGGCAGGAATCGGCCAATGCAAGCATGAAGAAATCTAATTCTGGGTAAACAATCATATGCAATTTGGTATACTCATTTTTTTTACGTATCTATATATTCTTATATACCTAGACCTAATTGACCCTTGTTTTGATGGAAAGTTACTTTGTTTAGACTTGTTAAAGGTTCAGCCTGAAAATAGAGCACAAGCAAGTTCCAGATTTTTCCCAATCAAAAGCCAGTTTTTGGCTAAAACGACCGTCTAATGGAATGACGTTTACCAACTGGTATATCGCTATCAATTGGAGCAACATGTTCAACTCATTGACCTTCAACATTCTCAAATTACCCTCCCTGAAACTAACATAGCCCATGAAAATCCACCCATTTTTCCTGGTAAATACCATCAAAATGGTGGATTTTCCATGGCTATGTTAGTTTACAGGAGTGTAGCCTTCTAAAACTTCATGTCCCACACCCCCGCCCAGTCGTCGCAACGAAATTGACCATGAATTTCTGGGCTTCATGCTTTTTGCCAATAAATAGTTCCAAACTCCGGTGGTTCGCACCTATGTCAATGTATGTGGACATGAATCTAATTATAAGAGCACCTTCCAAGGGGTGCCAATTAAACCCTAGGGATGGTGAATTGACACCTTTAAGAAACCATTTGGCACCCTTTGGAAGGTCCAGGTATTGCTTTAGCATTTCTTTTTTAAAACCCAACCAACAAGATTCAACATCGCATATTCGCCTTACCAAATCTTGGTGGCAAAACTCCCCAAATCTTCCGAACTCCATCAAAAGCTATAGGCTATGGCAAATCCACAGGCGTTCCCATGTCGTTTTCTCCCCGCGTGAGTGCCGCACTTGCGCCAAATGCCCCAACTTCCCACAATTGAAGCACGTCACCTGTAGGCTAGTAGGATTCACTTTTGAACGGAGCCTTGGAAAGGAAATCTTCCTAGTGGTGATATACCGTCCCTGAAACCAACATACGGGACCCGATGATCGATGGAAGAAATACGGCGAGAAAACCACCGTTTGGATGTATCCCAAACCATGTAAATCATGGGATATTCTCCACTGGTTAGCTGGATTTCTGAACCATCAACAGTAGCACCTGACAAGATGGCAGGCCCCAAAAGGAAAGGATCGTCTTACAACCATCCATTTTCAGGGGCGAGCTGTTGGTTTCAGGGAGGGTACGGTTGAGTAAGATATTTTCTGTTCTAAATCACTCACCAAGTTTCAATTGGAAAGTGCATCCCCCAAGATATTTGTTTTCCGATACAAACTCGGGTAATTTCCCACTGAAGCATGAATCTCAAAAGGATGAAACCAATGATTGTGATTTCTTGAACCCTTCCAACTTATTTTTCAATTCTGGCTGAATGTTCATCAAATTGGTGAGAGTCCAAAGATATTGTTTTCAACATGTCCAGGAATGAAATATCAGGCAACGATTCGTTGGTGGTTTGCTTGCTGATTCACTATATTGATTTTGGGTGTGTTCACAGAAGGGAACTTCGCTTTTGTTGCAGTGTCGCTTTTGTTGCAGTGTCTGCAGTCCTGCATGATCAACACATACTGAAAAAACAACAACAAATACTCAAAACCCACCAACATAAGGTGGGCCCCTACCAGTACATAAGTGGAGCTATAACTAGGGTTACAACCCATTTACCCAGCTATTTTCGGCCATTTATAGGTACCCCACCTTATATAAACTCAACAAAAACATCTTTTGCTGAAGATGTGGGCTGAGAATTCAGCCCAAAAACCAGCAATCATTTTTGCACATACATATCCCATGATGGATCCATGGACTGAGAAATCTACCTACTAATTTACCATTTAAAAATGAACCCATTCAGGTATATATACCAGTCCTATGGATCCGTCATGGGATATAAATATATACACGATATAACAATGTAGGTACAAACCTAAATGACCTAAATGACATGAGCAAATATCATTAACTATCTTCCCAGAGGGGCAACAAAACATATATATCCACAGACACTTCCCATCTGTTCATTTCCTTTCCCTAACCTCTCCAGGTTTTTCTTCTTTGGCTGATGCCACTAGTAAACCTGACAGCAGCGGTCAGTACTGACGGTCAACTCGTCTTGGTTGGCGGAACCCAGTGTTCCCATATAATTTAAGAGGTCATCTTTGCTTATTGTATTCATATCCAACATGTATCTTGTGGAAACCAATCCGATGGACGTGACTTTCAAGCATGGCGAAAAGAAACAAGTGAAAAAGTGAAAAACTTGACAGTACTATGGTGCATCCATGGTTAATACCTGAGCGGCTAGTGCTATGTGTACAACCCTCCAGTGCCCTCTTAGATTTCAGCCAATATCCAGCTGACTATTCCATGCTAAAACAACGTGGCTCAAATAAACATGGTCCCAAATAGTAGCTGCATCTTCATTCCTGAATAGTCCAAATATTGGGTCGATGTTGGGTATCCAATAATCCAATATACAAGGCCAACAATAACATCCAATATGCATGTAGACAATATTCATATAGTATACATTATACATATTGTATCTATAGAGTAATATATATATATAGTATCCACTATGCACGTAAAAGCCAACCAAAATACTTCACCACTCATCCTGATACTCCCCCGAAGTTTAACACACATAACCCCTGAACACTCAACTTCAGGAGTCTACCCTTCCTCCCATCATCATGGAAGTGGGAAAATGGTCCCTCCAATATGAGTTTCCTGGGACATTTCGGGTGATTTTCCACTGACCCATGATTATGGGAGAAGGGCAACTTTTTTCCAACACCTTTTACAGCTTCTCCCAACCTTCAGATGAGCGAGCCGTCATGACCTTCACCTTTTGCGGTTTCGGTTTTTGTCGGCTTCATATGGGGGTAGTGGATGGATCCGAGAAAAAGTCTTCGCCTCGGGGAAGCACCTACGTAGGACATGGGTTAGCCATGTGAAACACACCTAGCAAGGTGAGCCCATCAGCCAGCTATTAAAACGACCATTTAAGCAGCGGTTATTTATAAACCCAAAAAGTGATCGGGGAAGGGCCCACCGGATTCATGGATTCATGGATGGTACTGAGGAGATCTTGGCATGCCTGGAGTCTTTCTCCAAGCTTTCTCCATGATTCGACCCAGCGATCCAGAGTAACTCTCGATCGTTTTCATATCATTGCTTTCTCAAACTGCAGTGACCTTAAAGGTTATTTAACTAGTAGCTCCAAAAATACTCAACAAAATGTACAGTTACAAACGGATGAAAAACTCGTTCCTCTGTCAATTTACAACCCATCATCTGGGGTAGGTATACAAAAAAACATATTCAACTGTCATTTGTCTCAAGACCCTGCCTAAGATGCTTGAAATATGCTTGAAGCCTTTAGTAAATACGTTTGTATCCTGGTACCGAAAAAACTTGCCAAAAATGGCAATCAACTCCCTCCAGGGTTGGTGCAAAATTAGAGGTTTAAGCTCCACACCCTAGACATACAGTCATACCTCCTGAATTTTTTGGGGCCGAAATAACAACTTTTTTGGGGTTTAATGTGAGGATATTTGGGAAGATGTCAGTAGTCAGCAAATGGTATATTTGGTGGTATTGGGGCCCGGTGGTTTGGATTCCCTAGGGATCCCCGAAAATGAAAGGGATTGGGATTCTTAGGGGTATCCCTAGGAATCCAAACCACCAACCCAACAAAATAACTTCTCTGGGTGTATGCTGACTGGCTTTATGTTAGGGCTGGTCTTGATGTTCTTGTCTTTTTCCCCAAATGTCACACTTACTGAAAAATATCACAAATCACACTAGGCAGTAGGTGCTGATTTCTTGGAATGCTACGAGTATTCAAGACACGAGGCATCAAAAGAGATTGTTGATGACTGAAACTGGTCGGTGGTTTCAACCCATCTGAAAAATATTAGTCAAAATGGGAATTTTCCGAAAATAGGGGTGAAAATAAAAGATATTTGAAACCACCACCTAGGAAATGTATCAAACTCTATACCCCAAGAATCCAGACCCCTCCCTAGAATAGGTTTGATGGTTCCAATCCCATCCCACCAATAGGATTGGTTCGGGTTAATCCCGGATTCTTAGGACACACCAACGGATCCTTAGAGATATACAAAAAAAGAGGACAAGCTACTAGCTGGTGGTTTCAACCCATCTGAAAAATACTTGTCAAATTTGGATCATTTTCCCAAAGATGGAAAAAGACATGTTTTGAAATTACCACCTTTAAAAGCTACCTCTCAACTGGTGAGCCGGATTTCTTCCATCCACCGGTATTTCGTACCTTCCTGCTTTCCCCCCAAAAAACGAAAAAAACGGTTGGCCCTTGGCACGCCATGGGCACCTCCGCTCGGAGACGCAAGGTAGCCTCCTCCGAAGATGCATTGGCCACCAGCCTTGGCTCACGGCTCGGGGAACTGGCGACCCAAAAAGAAATTGGGGAGCCTCCTGGAAAAATAGGTGGTGGTTTCAACCCCTTTGAAAAATATTAGTCAAAATGGGAATCTTCCCCACAGAAGGGTGAACATCAAAAATATTTGAAACCACCACCTAGAAAACATAGGAAAGTACCCTTTTTTTTAGGCAACTGGATGGCTGGATTTAGGGGGTGAAGTTGATTCGACATGAACGTCGTTTAAAAGGGCTGGAAATCCATGGCCATGTTTGTTAAATGGAAATTCACCCTTCGGGATGTCTATGAAACCCTAAAGGATGGTGAATTGACATCATTTAGGTATAGTTTCATGTTTCATTTCTTTTGTAACGGGTTCCATCAAGTAAATTTTGTGATTGGAATGTACTGGTGTACCTGTTGACAAATTTCAATGTTAAATTGCGAAATCCTTGTTGGTGAACTTAGTGAATAGTGACCCTGAAATGATATAGTTTGGGAAATGAAGCCGCATGTTATGGCACCAAATTTCGCTGCCAAACCAAAGAGATGTGCCAGCCTGGCTCCAATTTCCTTCAATGGTTTCCCCCCAAACCGTTATTCTATCTATCGGAAATAGATTCAGGCCACAGCATTGTAACAAAACAGGGTCGGGTAGTTGAGGTGGTAGCTTACAGAAAATTTCAGAAGTGTTAAGAGCAGGTTAATTCAACCAGCGTCACAAAAATCAAGTTGAGTATCTTCCCCTCAAGGTTTCAAAGTCCAGTTTCCAATCTGAGATCCCCGAGCAAGAGCACTGCACCTTCGCCGGTGACCTAACTAGCCGATGGCGTCTCACAGCAAATGCAACCACAGAAATCTTCTGAAGAATGGAATGAAAGAATACCATTTGACACAAAGTTCAAGAAAGGCACCAGGATTTGATGTCTTGGCAGTGTTTTTACTACTCCAAACCACTGAGTTGGAATCTCAGATTTCCTGGAGTTGTTCCCTTGGTTTCCTGCTGATCACTTCACCCCCAAAAAAGGGGGTGGTGATTCTTTAAGCAACACCAACAGTACCTGTATATTAACAACATCTCCTTATATTTTCACAAATCTAGATATAAACATGTCCACAAGGCCGCTCATGTATAAAGAATCCATAAAACAACCATCGGGTCTCAAACCTTATTGACCTCATTTTCCTAAATTCAGTGGATTTTTTAGGTTCTTGTAAAAGGTGGGATTGGTAGTATATAATCATCCAATTGGCAGTATATACACCGTTTATATACCAGGTATAGTCCTTGCCTTCTAGGGGGTTATATAATCCCTACCACCGAGTGCCAGAACCAGAATAATCCATTGACAAATTGCAGTGAGATTTCTGGAATTGGACCCTGCTTTTCATAGCTTGCATGAGGGACCCCATACGATTCAACTTCCGGGCGGGCGATGTGGCATCAATGGAAAGGACGGTCACATCTTCGGGAGCAACTGGGTAAAAGAAAAAAAACAGTAAACCAAACAACAACAACAACAACAACAACAACAACAACAACAACAACAACAACAACAACAACAACAACAACAACAACACCTGCTGCTACTACCACCAATGGCAACAAGAAATCAGTTTCACTGTGTGTATTCGTACCTGGAACATGCTCAAGTCTTCCTTGCCCAAGGCTCGACGTAGCCTCAGAAGTGCAGTTTTGGTTGGGTATATACTTGGTGACGTATGAAATAAATGGCTGGGTTTTAAAGAAGCTTACACTGGTACATCTACATATCAAACAAACATGTCATATCAGTATATTGCAAACTAATATAGCGTCCCTTCACCAAGTATATAATTTGTTGTACCCAAATGTATTGCCTGGCTAAAGACTGATGAAGCTGAACACTGAAACTAACAGGAGTTGGATTGATAAACCGGGAAAAATGAAGTCCTTGATCAGAAGGCAAGGTTCCCCCAACTACAAGTCAGGTGAGCGTACCAACAAAAATCATAAACACCACCACTTAGCCAACATCTCACTTGATCTGTGTTTGTACGTCTTTGATTGAATCACACATCTTTTCAACAAGATGTGCCCTGGCCCTGACTGTTGACTTTTGTTTTTGCGTTTTCAGCTTCGCTGATCCTTCGTTTTTGTCCCTCAAGTGCTTCGACCACAAGCAGATCTTGGGGATCACATATAATGTAGCTAGGGTTGTCTCAAGCTAAAAGATATGTTCATCATTTTCACAGAAGGATTTTGGAAGACTAAGTATCTATTGCAGTACTAGTTGGTGGTTGAACCAACCCATTTGAAAAATGTTCGTCACATTGGATTATTTCCCCGGGGTTCGGGGTAAAAATAAAAAGTGATTGAAACCACCAACTAGATTAATTGTCATTTTCAAGTGTATTCCTGGTCCCAAAATTGATGTCTCCTTCATTTGGCCGGACCTTCATTTTGTCTTGATATCTCCTTTGTGGACTACAAACAATTTCTAAGCCATAGTCATATTATCAAGCATCTTCACCCACAGGAACAAACATCACAGCATTTTAGGTAAACGACGCTGTGGGGCCCGTTGGTTTGGTTTACCAACGAGTAGTGAACTTCTAGTTGACTCACAACCTTACGGAACGTCGACAACCAGAAATACTATTAGTATGCTTTTAACATGACAAAAAAACAAAAGGTTTTTTGTCATGTTCCAAAACGAAAAAGATCTCCACCCTGGCAATACTCAATGGATCAAATGAGAATCAGATTCTTAAAAAATATGCGGCGATGGTTCCCAAATCATGCCTCACTGAGGCTGAAGTTCTGAAGCGAGTGAAGGGTGAGTCAGCAAAGAATCCCTCATGCCTCACTATGCCTTTTAATGTTCATATAGCCGCAATTTGATGAGTTGTCAAACCCTTCACGACACTGGAAGTGACATATGCCTATCTATAACCGTAAACCCACTAGTTTCACAGCTGAAGCCTCCAAAATTTGACGACTTGTTCAGATTGGTGAATTTGAAAAAAACACCGAGATCTTTTCACCTGCTAACTTAATTTTGGTGCATCACCCAGAGAACACATTCCGCCCCCAGTATATCCCTATGTCTTGGTCCCGCTGAACTCATATCATCACCCATCAAAATGCCCAGGTACCGCCGAAAGCGACGCCCAGGAGCACTGCGCAGTGTCAAAGGCCTGTATTTTTTTTCCGGGTCGATGGTGAATTTACATCCCCGAAGATTAAGGGCAGGAACCTGAAGATAATCTGGCCGAATTATCATATTTCATCTCGATTTCCTTGAAATAAGGGGACGTCCTTTCCTTGGCTACCTTTTGGGGGCCCAGGTCGTGTGAGGTCGCTATAATTTGACCAGAATGATGGTTTCTAAAGCCGAAATCTCTCTCATCCAGATGGCTGATTTTCAGGTGAACCGGCCGTTAAACTTCGATGGTGATGGTCAATGAAGCTGTACAAGTAGCTCACCATGGATCCCTTAAATGTTGCGCCGTGAATGGAATCACCGATTATTATACAAATAGTGGTATTGGAAACCCTAGATGATAAGAACAAATACTGACAATTAAAGTAACAGTACCACTCAAATGACTTCGCCGTCACCTCTCAAACGCAAACATTGACGTACTTTGCGTAACCCTGCACGTGCTATACACTATACACTGTGGAAAATTAACATGGAACACAATCATGGAGTTTTCGAAGATGATTCGCCTTTGCAAATCAATAGGACATGTTTAGGCTCCATGTCAATTTTCAGGGGTGTATACAGACTAACCCAGAAAGAAATACAAGTACCAGTAACAACAACCCGGGCAAAGTCAAATCCCTGCATTTCCGAAACGTGAAACAACGACGATGCCATCAACAAAAAATCACTCGAACCATGAATCATGGACCCAAAAAACGGCGGTGATGAACCAAACAATTGCCGGTGACTTCACAACATTCACTTCTTCATTCTGGATTCAAAGTTTCCGCCATGTAACAAAATCGTATGATACAAAATCACCATGATGGCTGTCATGAGCAAAAACAAACAAAAGACCAGAACCTCGCATGCCAAACAGAATCCTTTCCAGCAGCCCTGAGTGTCAGGTACGCTGCATGCAATCCCGACCTGGTTGTGTGAAGCAAAGGTGGGTTCCGAACCGTTTTGGGATCCCGCTTTTTACGGTGTTTTTTTTTTGGATCCTCATCCCAGGCGCATCATTTGAGCCACGTAAAACAAACGGCCTTACTTCAAATTTTACTGGTTCTTTAATAGGGATCCTTACAATGGTTCTACTACCATCCCCACATAACTGGGTAGCATATTCCCCTGAATACCCTTAACAACCAGGTGTTTTTGTTCATTGCTCATTTCTCATTCCACCACATAGTGTCAAGAGTCAAAAACCACTTTACTGATCTACAGACACACCCACAAAAATCCAACACATCAAAAGTAATGGAAACAGAAGAAATCAAGTTTCATTTCCCCGAATGGCTTTGGATTCATTCCTTCCTACAGTGACTCCTTACCATTGATAGACTTAAAAACAACAAATTCCTCGCTTCACAACAACACGTGCTGGTCTCTATGGAGAGACCAGCCACCGTGAAAACCCCAAGAAATACAGGAAAAGCCGGCCTGCAGGGACACAGGGACAGGTGGGTAGAAATCAAGCTTTCATCCCTTAATAAAAGCCAGCTATTTCTTTGGGTTTCGGGAGATGCTTTTTTTCGGTGGAGTTTACCCTGACATTTTTCCATGGAAAATACCAACCCAGATCCAAGCAACAAAAACCAGTGGTGACATAGCATTGAATGAATTGATAATTTGGCCATGCCACAAAGCCGACTCCACCATCTGCGGATGTCGTTCTGTCTCCAGGACCCGCACTCCTACGAGCAAACGTGGGATGTTTTGAACCATGAGTTACTGGGTACAGGGTGGGCGAAGTGGAAACGAAAAAATTACTTTTTTTTTACGTTTTTACAAATGAAATCCTGCTTTCATACGGATACTTGTCCCTATACCATGGGAAGTTGGGAACCTACAACCTTCATTTTTAGCGGTTATAACTCATATATTGAGGGTGTAAAACCTTCATTTTTCATGGTTTTGGGGTCGAAGGGTAGTTGGTATAATCCCTTCTTATTGAGGCACAACTTACGTCACATGAATTACCTCATGAGGCTGAAATGATCACCGCTTGCTTCAGATAGATATAGTTCTACAATTTGGCCAAATTAAAACATGATGACAACATTTCAGCCCAAAAAAAACGAGGGGGAAAACCTTAAATTGGGAACCTCCCAATCTCCTATGTATCAATAAAAAAACCCAGCAATCCGTCGGGTCAGAATTCAGTTGAAAAGTTAACTGGAAAATCTCACTCTACAAGTGGAGCTGGAGGTTTTACACTTATACCTTTCCAACTCACCCCGTATCCCTAGGTATCCCCGGCACAACCTGTTGGCACAACTTTGAAGATGATGATTGTTCCTTTTGCCAACTAAGGTGGTTGCCTTCCCGAAGGATTGGGGTAAAAATTAAAAAAAATGTAAACCACAACCTAGCTTTACTAGTAGTTCCATGGTGGTATTTCTTCGTGAAGCGTCAATTTCAATATGTTGCACACTGGCACCGTATGAATGCACATGACAAGTTGCTAGAACAAAATGTTACTCTACCCAAAGTGGATGCTCACTTACCCCCTGAAGGATCATGTAGGGTTGCTGAAAGGGGCACTTAAATATTTTAAATTGCCCTCAACTGGATGACACCATCAACTCTGCTCGCAAATTCAAGAAACGTTCACAAACCGGACCATTCTGCTGTTGACAAAACTTGGCTGTCGCTTGAAGAAAAGGACACAGCATTTGCCATTATACAAAAGCATATTTGATCTTTATCATTTGCCATTACTAGATATTACTTAGTTACAACGTCCAAAAAAGTTCGACACAAATACAACGTCCTAGACGAATGGCCGGCTCTTAAACTAGTACAACAGTACAACCTGTAAAAAATATATTTCCTACAACCCTTGGTCAAATCATTCATAAATGATATCTAACAACCATGCCCCCCCCCCCAAAAAAAACAAACAAACAAAAAACAACATGTCAAGTTCCACCCTCCAAAACAACCAATAAAAAACAAAAAAACACATCAAACAAAAACACCGGTCAGCAAACCACCAAATTCGTTTCATCCATTTTTTTTGTGTCTTCCAAAAAAAACCATCCCAAAATCCAACAAAAATCCCGGACTCCCAAAGGTTGTGAAGCAAAAAGACGCAGCTTAAAAGGCGCTGAGCCACGGACCTGAATTTTTTGTTGGCGAAGAACCGAACGCATAGGCTGTGAAAATAACCCATTACGGATCCCCCAGGGACTGGCATATTATGTACCCTACAATTTGGTTTTTCATGGTAAAATATGGTAAAATATGGTACATGAGCATTGATTGAGAACATTTGCATCAACACATATTTATTTACCAGGTGATTTAAGCCGTGACCTTTTCATCCCCTAGTTGGAGGTCACTTAACCATTGAAAAGGGTCACTTAACCATCCTAAAAAGGTCACAAAGAATTGCCAGGTAGGTGGTGGTTTCAAAAATATGTGTTATTTCATCTTATTTTCACCCCTACTTTAAGGAGATGATCCAAATTGATTCATATTCTCTAGTTGGGTTGCAACCACCACCCCTAGAGATCCAATCACCTTCTGAGAATGGTTTCATGGAACCTATTCATACTATGCGTTTCGGAGGTGATTGGACACCCCCAATCATTCTCTGACAATATTGACAATATGACTGGATGCTTATGGATGTGTTTCTGGGCAAAACTTGGCCTACGAAAACTAATTGGGGTGATAGATATACCCTTCCATACTTTGGCCTACACAAAAAAACGTATGGAGAAATCATACGGATGAATTGGCCAATCTGGTGAATCATAGCCCTCTCAATGAAGCACACACCCTTGAGAACATCTCTGCCCTGACAACCTGAGTAAAGGTAGACAAGGTGCCGGAGAGCGAGTGCAGTGCTACGATGATAGGATTTCGAAGATTGATCCAATACTTGGCACTTGAAATACCCACGATCTACCTTCCCTGGAACTAATACACTACCGAAAATCAAGCCAGCTGGAAGATGAAATGATTCATGTATTTCATGTCCTTTTGGTGGCAATTTCGGCCTATTTCAGGGGTGAGCTGTTAGTTTCAGATGTTTCAGGGAGGCTATCTATAACAAAACGTCCCTACAAGTTGGGCCAATCCCCAGCAAAAAAGTGGAGTTATAACTTTATAACCCCTATTTTCATGGCCAAAAATAAATGGGTATAACTGGTGGTACAAGCACCCTACTTCGAGGAGTTATACTAACCCAACTTATAATTTGGATCCGGGAGGTCACCTTGTACCCATTGGCCGAAACCTTCCCCACTTGGGCATACTTGGGCCCCAAAACCTCACCACCGTGTGCCACTGGACCCGAGCCAAAGGAAAATGCCACTAACCTCGTTGGGTGTTTTAGCGGGCCAGGGGTTGGATCCATCCATATCACATATCTTAAGGTGTATGTATGGCCGGATAGGATCCGGTGCAGTATGTCCTAAGAATCCGGGATTTCCCCGTACATTTCTATTCTGGAGCATTCAATCCTACTCTAGCGAGGGGTAAGGATTCTTAGGGTATAGAAGTGTATAGACAATATATATATATATATACAATAAATACTACTGCAAGTATCATAAAAACCAATAATAAAATCCTATGAATTCATGTACCAAACGATCATCATGACCACCTAGAAAAAAATATATCTTTGTTTCACCCCTATGGGCATCCCCACAAGTAACGTTGCTTGGCTTCGAGTTGGGCCTGCGATTTTTGGTGCGGCGGGAGGAGCATACCTACCCCAGGCATCCTCAAATCACCAAATGATGCAGGAATTCCGAAACTTAACATGTTGATTGGGGTGTCGTTTTGGTATGTTCCAGGGGTATGTTGGAAAATTCTGAGAAACAACTATTTATAAAACAGACCTTTTATGGCATATCCCCAACTGGATGATTTATGCACCCCAAAAAAAAATCACGGATATGACAAAAATCCTAGCTGGTTGGTGCGCAACCCCAGACTTTATTGCCAATTTACACTTCATTTGGCAGAGAACATGGTCATTTGAAGGTCGCTCATTTGCTTCTCACAATTTGCACAACCCGGGTAGAAATGGTTGGATTTCATATTATATACTAGAGTGTCCATGGAAGTTAGTAACTAGTTAGTAAGTTGCTTTATAACCTATTTAGGGAACTTATAAACTGCTTATAAAGGGGTTATTTCATCCATTTACTAAGTACCAAGGACATCCCAGTAGGGTCCCACAACTTTCGGTGTATCAAAACCAAACACCCGGTTGAAGTGGACCAAACACTCTAATCGTCGTGGACCGTGGAGGGAGTCTGAAAGAGGGGGCATTTACATCCATCGTACGGTTGATGGCGATTTCAACTTGAAAAAACATGTATTAGTGAAATTGAAAAACAAAACATGTTTCTGCAAGGACTTGGGATCCGGGATAAAAGATGCTCCTAAATTAAAAAGAAAAAACACTTAGTATATAGTAGGTATTTTCAGAATCTCTCACTGGAACCTACCCATTTGTTCCAAGTCCCATATTCATGAAACGAACCTGGATCAAATCTAGGTTCAACACAACGATGGCTGAAACTCCACAGATGGATGAATGTTGTTTCTGAAAAAAATGTGGGATTTTCATTGCTTATATTACCCCTTAGGATCCATGCATGGTATATTTACATCTGGTTGATTTTTATGGTAAATGTAGGGAAATTTACCATACATCGATTGTCACTCGGAAGCCTAAGAACCGAACCTCCACGCAACGTCTGGCCATGATATCGGCACAAAAGAAGTTTCCACCCACCACCTGACGCCAGTTTTGTTTGGCCAAAGTGGAGAGAACACCGAATAAGTTCGGAATCCATGGATGAACTTCATAGGAAAGTGAAACATTCATCAAAATCTGGTAGATGTTGACCAGTTGGTGGTTTCAACCATTTGAAAAATATCAAACAAAGTGGATCATTTCCCCAAATAGGGGTAAACATAAAAAAATGCTTGAAACCACCACCTAGTTGAACATACTCTATTTTTATGGAGAGATATCAAAGGTGTATCACTGTTCTATCCCCCAAACTTTGGCAAACATCGGAAAAAACTCACCTCACGTTTTTCACGACAGTTTCGGGGAAAAACTTCACCCGCCTCCTTGCCCCGTGATATTTTTTGGGACTCGACTTTGAAGAACTGTTGGATTTTTCAACACAACCGACATGGCATTTATGCAAAGGTTACACCCTGGAAGATTAACATGGAACAGAATCATGGAGGTTTGGAAGATCATTGTCCTTTGCAAATGGGTGATTTGTAGGTTCCATGTTAATCTTCCAGGGTGTAAAAACTCTGGGAAAATCAAAACCTGGGGTTCAGCCACACCTTCCAAGATGCCAATCATCAGTGAGGGGGTTTGGTAGAAGTCACTGGTTTACTGTGTAGAGGGGGTGGATTGATAAAAGTAAGCCAAAACTCAGCCAAAATTTATATTTGACAATCCCAAAAATGTTCAATCCACCAACAAAAAGCCATCTTTTCAAAACATCTTACAATATACATATACAGATATACATTGATTCAAATAGATATGTAGGTATACTTCTATATCCGAAAACTTTCATAATATCTCGAGTTAGTCTCACCCACCAAACTTTGGGTTCATACATATTCATCTTGTTTCCATGAAGGTTTCATCACCATTCATCCAACGGACCTCTTGAAAGGCACCATCATCACCTTAGTCTCACAGAGTATGGCTGCCTGTAAATTACCCTCCAGTAAACTATATAACCTGGCAATGGAAATCCACCTTCCCAATAGGAACTACATCTTGAAATGGTGGATTTCCCCTTGCTATGTTAGTTTACCGGAGGGTATTGCAGACAAAACAAAGCTTAGATGATCTGGTCTATGATATCTGCTCAAGATTTTGAAAATTTCATGCAGAATTTCTCCCGTTTTCTGCTTGGCCAAACCGCCACAGATTCACCCGATTTAGGTAAGCTTATACTTTGATGTTGGCTCCCATCATGTACCCATATGTTCTAGTCATGTCAGTTCGCGAACATGTACAGAATATCAACCATTCCTATACGAGTATAGCTCTGCTGAATCAGGAAACTGAACAGGTGTTTTTGTTTGGCTTGGGAAGGCTCTTCTTAATCCACCACTTGGATATGTCTCAAGATACGAAATACCTAAAAAAATACTAGAAAAAATTGCCTGGATGTTTGATAAAAAGGACCACCATTTGCAGATGTTTTTGGTTGCCTATGGGTTTCAAATTGGATTTCCATTGCGTAATGTTGGTCTACTTGGGCACCTGAAATGTCGAGTCGACTCATTTTGGGATCTTTTGCCGACCCTGTCCCAATCTGTCCTTAAAATAATCAACATGCCAACCTGAAGGCAGAATCAAAAGGTAAGCACTTTTGAGGCAAGGCAAACCCGAAAATTCAGGTCCGTCAGAATAAGCTGCAAGCCATGTATATAATCCTGGCATTCTTTTGTATCAAGCTTTGGATGGGCCTTCAGCTGGCTTCTGCGCGAACTTTTCCTTTGTGGAAAGTGCACCAGAAGCCATCAGAATGTGAAGAGATCCGCCTAGAAAACGCACAAGGCACTTACGCATGACCTGCATACATGCCACATCTCACATTTCCCATTTTTCAACGGCAAGTCCGTTTTGGAAAAGCGAGATTGATCTTGCAGCCGTTCAGGCGTGACACCCCCATCTAGCCAAAAGGGTAGCACACATGAATTGTAAACGCCTCTTTGGCGCCTTGCTTTACAAGCGCGGAGACTAGGCGACATTAAGCCCCCTCAATTTTTGTTGTAGGGAGCCACCACAAAAGCACATGCACAGCTTGCACACTGCGAATTCCCATGGCTGTAACATTTCATCCCACCAAGCGGTGACCTACCTGTACAAGATGGTCGAGACTTCTGAAATCCTCAGTAACTTCCAGGGAAATGTGTTGCTGGCTTTGTCAGGGAATTTTCTCAGATCAGGGGGTCATTATATGACACCAACCCAAGCAATGCATGATCTTTTGAGGCAAAATCACTCAAAATTACCTTCCATGCATAGTCGAGTTTGATTCCCCCCCCAAAAAAACTGGTAATTCAAAATAAAACTGCCATATTTGGCCAGGTTTTCATGATATTGATACAACTCTTTACAGACATTCGTTGTGCTGAAGGGCTGAAGGGCAGGCTGGACACCTTTGGGGGCCACTTGACTTGACTTGACTTCATCTTTAGAAGTGTACATCGAAACATCTCTACAATCTCAACTTGGTTTTAGGATGCACAAACACTAGTAACAGGTTTTGAGTAAAGGTTTTGTATGTTTTTTTGTTATAGGATGCTATAGGTGCATAGACGTAAGGGGCCCACTGTTACATGTCACATGCTCTTCCCACATCAAAACCCACTTGGCTGGGTCCTTCTCCACATGATTACTATTCTATCAACCTCGGTGACACCGACCCTTGGTGGGGTGGTGTCCAATATGTTTCTATTTTTTCTCACCGTTTTTAGGGGTTTGAAAGATATGACTTCAATATCCAAATCAGATGGCCAAATTGGATTATATATAGTTGGTGTTTCACCCAGGGATTTCAGGCGTTTTAGGGATGGCTTGTGGGTCCTGTTCGCGAAACATTCCTGTACTGATGTATGTTTAACATTTACCACCTTCGCTACGCTACGCATGATTTGGATCTTCTACACCATCAGAAACCTCTACTCACTACTCTCTTCGCCATCATCCCCCTACATCATGCAACCAAAGAGTCCTGGGTTTTTGGAGTTCACGCTTCTGCCTCTACCTCCTCTTCATGTATGACAATGGCATCTTCTGCAGCGAACTCTTTGCCCGCAAAGCAATAGTCAAACATGCACGTTTCTAAAGTTTGAACATTACCTCAAAAGCAGCCGAATTCAATGGAGTTTCCTGGTTCCCTTTAACTGGTGGTAGGTAGCATTTAATCACCCAATTGGCAATATATAAGTGGTATGTAAGTGGTATATACTGCCAATTGGGTGATTATATATCACCTACCAGATATTAAGGGAACCAGAAACAGCAATTGACAAATCTCATCATCTACATTTGCTTTTCGGCGATTTTTTTTAAAGGAACTTCTACCCGACAATGAATGGTAGGGACAAAAAAAATAACCTACACTGAAGGGAAGGATGAAACATATCTGCGGGTAACCCTATAGTTCCTATATTTACCTACGACTAGTTCTGAATGGACAACTAGAATCACATAATTCTAGTAAAGAAGAAGGGATACAATCAGCGAAAACAAAAACACATCTAATCGAATCCAAACTATACCTGAATCTGGGTTGTCTGAATATAATCAATCTTGGAAAACTATAATGATGTAAATGACACACCCAAATTTGTTGGGGCCCTTACATTTGAAACCAACGAAGCCATTGAGTATTTTGGGCCTCAATGGGTCGATCATTCACGATGCTATTGATCGGTTTGCACCAGTTGAGGTTGGTTTGTTATCCTGTTGTTTGACTAGATGTTTTACTATGAAAGGAATCCCTTTATGGCCTGTTGGGAAAGGTTTAGGGGTGTGTTCCAAAGGTGTGGTGAAACAACCTTAGATTTACATCTCAAGTGGAGCAGGATTCCTTCTATCAATCGTTGTGTCGCTACGAGTACCAAAAGCACGCAATGAAGAAGATCGTCATACATCAACGATGGGGGGGGCACCAAAACAGAAGCACCAAACAACTTAAATTGTATACCCCCTGGTAAACTAAAAATGGCAATGGAACATCTTCAAACAAACGGTCCATTTTCCAGCCAGCTGGCTGTTTCCAAAAATAGGGTATCCCAAAATGGATGGTTTATAAAGGAAAACCCTATTAAAGTGGATGATTTGGGGGTACCCCTATTTTTGGAAACACCCAGCTATGTTGGTTAAACATGGACCATGTATTTATAGCTGGGCTGCTCTTATCACCCTCTTCACGTAGCACTTCTTCACATGTTGCCTTGGCCTTCGTTCGCACCTGGCGGTTTTGAACCAAGATGGGTTCCCATCCGTAAAGGAACTCCAAAAGGGCCCAGAAGTTAACTGCCAACTTGGTGAAATGTTGGGATGAAGTTAGGTTATTAGAACATCAAATCCACAGCATATTTTTCACGTAGTTTTGAAGTGATATCTTACTGAAACACATACTGTATACCGTAGTGTTGTTCCCATGTTTGTCTTTTTTGTGTGTTGGTTCTATAGTTCCGACCTCCATTTCAACACAAACAGTCTGTGCAGGGCCAGGTTTGTATCAAATCTGATCCCATATATAATGACTTTTGAGATAACAAGTTGACTGATCAATATTCAAGACTTATATAAAATTAAGGCTGTACCTTTTTCTTAACACGGACCGTGAACATGGATAAGGGATCATGTATAGACCTATGTGATTTTGCATGTAAGAGGATTGCATTATCAAACGGGCACGCAAAACGACATGGAAAACTTGAATGTCAGGGCAAATTTTACCAAACCTCGGTGGGGTTTAAACCTCCACAATCAAACAGGGCTATTTAAGCAATCCAAAGGTGACTGACAATTTTTACTTATTACCTTCGTGTCCAGAACTTGCCAGATTACGTTTTTTTGACATTCCCTTTCCGAAACTAACAGTTCGCCTCTGAAAATAGGCCCGGCCTTAAAAGGAAAGGATCGTCTTCCAACCATCAATTTCCAGGTGCTATGTTGGTTTCAGGGATGGTACCTTTATTGATGTGAAGTCAATTTGGTTGGTTAAGGTTTTTGTGGTGACATCATCCATTGAAATAAGTTGAAATCGTGCACCATTTTTCATACATGGTTCATGTCATAAACCAAAAGGTCGGTACATACATCAGCAGGTTACTGTGATCAACAGCGGGGGGATTCTATAGGATTGTAAGCCACCAACCGAGTGTGTTTTGGAACCAAAAAAACATCTAAAGACCTGGGCAACCATTTTTAGGGGCTTGTCAAAGCTCCTTAGCTTGTCAGTAGAGATGTAGATTTCATCAACATATCCTCAATTCGAATGGTCATCCCACTTACACCGCAAGTGCTTGTAACTCGAAGTCGTGGGGTAATGAACCATCCATAAGCGGAAACAACAGAACTTCCAAAGAGAAAAGTTGCAAAAACTATCAAAAGCTACTCAGCAGTGTTATTAATCAATCAAATACCAAATATGTGAGACGACCAAAATCCAAGGTATACCCGGAGGCTTTCAGTTCGTATGTCCGCACCCCTTCCATGGTCCGCACAGCTGACATCAGCTGACTCTCCGCCATCGATCGTTGCCTGCTCGTCACAGTCCGCCAAGGTCTTTTCAGGGGTCTTTGCCATGCTTTGCACCTCCACCGGACCTGAAAAAAGGGCCGCATTGCTACGGTATACGGCGCGGTAGACCAGTACCTCTAGTGACAAGCATTAAAACCCCTCCTGAAATTAGGCCTTCAAAAGGCACCCAACTAAAGAAACGACTTGATCTTCCAACCATTGAATTTTTTGTTGGGAGCTTTGGAATAGCTTTGGATAGTAGCACCATGGAGCAGCTTTTATAATTAATCATACCATACCATACATATGGAGTACTGTAAATTAGGTGTTCCATTTGTTTGTTTGGAAAAGGTATAGGTAGTTCTATAATTTCAGCGTATCCAGGATGGTTTTGTCATCTTTCACAAACCTCCAAATACTCTATAATTTCTGAAAAGTGAAGGCAAATTTGGAGGAATCCTCCTACAAAACTGAAACCATTGAGGTTTTTGTGGTCAACTCATTCTACATATGTTGGAACTGACCTTTCAATAGTATACGTCGGGTGTGGCTCCCTCCCAGGAACCAGCTGGATTCTTCTCTTCCTAGAAGCTTGCCTTCCCACTACTACTCACACCCAAAGTATACGTAACTGTTGGATGATTTATTAAACAAAAAAATATCCGGCGAAAAACCATTGAAATTCGAAAACCTCGCGGGATTTTAAATGGGGAGATCCTGTGTATCTAACTGGTTCGTCAAATTTTCACCTACGCTTTTGGTGAGCTATCCGACATCCCGCCAAATTATTCAGGTCTTCGGCGGGTGTGAGGTTTCGGAAACAATGAAAACATACTAAACCCATCATGAACCCCAAACTCGGGGACTAACAAACAACAGGGGTCATTATATGACACCAACCCAAACCATGCCCTCTCAAATCCAGGAAATCCATCAAAATTGACATACGTTTGCTTTGTTTGATCCCCCCAGAATGGGCAAATTTTATGACCCCTGAACAACCCAAATACCATCAAATACCAATGATGTATTACTTTAACTTGGCAAAACAACCTGCATTGATTCACCGGTAATAAGTTTAAATTATTCATCTGAAACAAACATGTACACCCCCAAAAAAATAACATAGATACCGAAAGTAGCCATTGTTGAAAGGAGATAGGTTTTCCAAATCATCAATTTTGGTATCCATGTTCATTTTTGGGGGTGTAATCAGTAAATCTTTTGGAGTTTGCAGAAAACTTCTCAATCATCCTGCTAACTCTGAGCCTAATAAGATCCAGTGGTGACACGCACAGTGTTTTTTGTTGAACGATTTCAGGTGTTTGTTTTTGCCAAGGTGTTTAAGCTGGGGAACAGTCAAGTCATTGTAGAACATATAACATATTTTCATGGGATTCATGGGACTGGTAGATTTACCTACATTTTCCAAAAAAAAACATCAACTTTAAACAGGTCCACAGGTTGCACCTCTCATGATCCATCCAAACCTCTCACTAACGGTTCATGTTTGATCACATCATGCCCAGGTACCCTCTGGGAAAAGCGTTTCCTCTGCAGAAACTTCAGCACCCATACGCTCCAAAATTTGATCCTCCAGGTTTCAGCAAAGGATCACCCGCGGGATTTCAGGGTGAGTTAACCACCAGGACCAGGTGGTGGTAAGTACAATCAACAAAAATATGTAGATTGATATATTTGAAAGTTAATATGTACCACACGGTAATACACAGACAGGCCACTGTGGGTCTGCCACTGTGGGTCTTTGATGGTATGATGACATGCTATCTAATGTTGATGGGCAAAATGTCATCAATCACATGACATAGTAAACTTGCCAAGAAAACGCACTGCTATTACTTTATCACGATCTCAGCTGCAGTGGCTTGTCCATCAAACACAGGGTGGTGGATGTTGATTTCTTTGACGAACGCTGGCGATTTCACTGCTCTGGAACTCGGCGAAGCTTCTTCATAGCTATGGGGACACAAATTCGATATACATGGTTTGCCAAAAGGAACTTATACTTCATGAAAACATTGGACGTGTCTCCAAATGATGGAAACTATGTAGGAAAAAAACGGAAAAAATGATGCCCCAAAGAATATACTTTGAGAACCAATCAAACATGTGAAACGTCTGATTGTGGGACCCTTCAGGGTCAAAACAACAACATCACAAACAAAGACAAACCCTCATTCTGGTCCCATGTATTTGGGTCCTTACCAAATTGATCCAAATTGACCCCCCCCCGATTCCAACTTTACAAACACCCCAAAACGTATAGGGGGGAGGGTGTACCCAAATTCTGGGACCAATGCGACCAATGGTTGATAAACTGGCAGTTCCAAGCTAGATTCTCATGTGTATATATATATATATATATTGTTTTTTCCTCATGGCAACTAGTAGCGTTCACGCTGTGGCCAATTGCACAAACAATGAATTCAGAAGGGCAAAAACAGGGAGCTCTGCTCAACCTGCACCAGCACCGAGTGATGTATATAAATAAATATATCTAAATCATTCTAAATCTAAGAATTGTGAATAATATAATATGTGCTGTATACATATCGGTCTACCCAGTATGTTCTATTGACAAACACCTTTCTTTCAGTGAGTAATCCCATCACCATTGAGAAGCTTCTTTTTTGTTCATACCTTTATTCATTATAGCTATCCCATATTATCCATGAAAGGGATATTTACCTACACTTACCATTAGATTCAAGCCAAAATGTAGGTAAATAAACCATAGATGATATGGTAATTAAATATCCATCACATCCTTTTCTCACTTGGCCAATGGACCCTGAAATAAAACTTTGAACTTTATCTTCCCTACTGTCCATATGTAATCCCAAAAAGGCTAAGCCGTTTAGCCATTGGCCAAGCAAGTTCTTACTTACCTTAGGAGAACCTTAAATTCCACCTTTCGGGCTCTGCCCGAGCGCCTTCGTATCATCTGAGGGATCAAAGTTGAAATTTCCGCAGTGGCCATCCTGCAGGGACGGAATGTCCGTGAAGGAAATAGGGAATTTCCATCGAGAGTTGAAGTAGAATTGTTGGGAACCAAATAAAGGTTTCTATAAGAACGTGGATATGTACACCTTCACATGAAATCAAAAGAAGAACAAAAAGAAAACAAGGTATACTGTATAAAGGGTGTATTTAACAAGCACAACTCTATATTATGTACCTGATATATCGCTGTATATACATTCTATGAGTGCATAAACCTTCAGTCAAAATACCAAAACAAACCAACAATCAACCTATTAAGACTCGTAAGTAGAAATTTGGCTATCCCAAATAATCAATGTATGATGTATTTACCTACATTTGGTTACTTTCTATGGTAAATGTAGGTAAATATACGATACATTGAGTGTCTGGGTATCCTAATAGAATTCTTCATATTGATTTGGACCTCATTTTCCAGAAGAGAAACATTGATGCCGGTTTTCTCAACCCGGAAAGTACCCCAACCATATATTTTATATACTTTTGTGGGAAATTCAGCTGGATCTTGGCAATGTTATTACAATTCCCAAACCTCAATTGATTGCAGCTTACAACTGATCTTCACAAAATTCCGCCAAAAACTTGAAGCAACAAATCTAGCGTTGTTAAAATAGGCTGTTTGGGAGCTCCACTGATTTTTTTCCCGGCAGGAAAAGTTCAAGTTCCTAAGTTCCTGTTCTTTTCACTGTTGAATTCCAAGAAGCATGCCTTTACCCACCCAAGTCTACCTTCTCAACTTATCTAGTTGGTGGTTGAACCAACCCATTTGAAACAATATGCTCGTCAAATTGGATTATCTCCCCAGGGATCGGGGTGAACATAAAAAATATTTGAAACCACCAACTAGTTTAATTGCTTGTTACTCGGAAACGAAAAGAGTCTGGGCTGGGTAACACGTTGATCTTCGTCCAAGAGAAGTGGAAATGAATGACCCCAAATGATCCCAAATGACTCGGCTCATTCAACAACATCCAAGGGAACAAGGATAAGATTCCTAAAACAAAAGAAGAAGAACCAAGAACCAAGTTGTCAATTTCTAGTTGGTGGTTTCAACCCATTTGAAAAAATATGCTCGTCAAATTGGATCATTTCCCCAGGGATCGGGATGAAAACAAAATCTTTGAAACCACCACCCAGTTATCAATGGATGCTGTAGATGGAAATATCCGGCCCGGCCAACGGCACCTGACCATTCAGCTGCTGCGGCATTTTGATGATGGCATCGATGTGCTCTGGCCAACGGTTCACGATCAGCTCTACGTTGCCTCTAGGGTCGGTGGGATGATGGGAGGAAACGACAAAAAACAGAAGTGCCAGGAAGGTTTACACTCTCTAAACAAAAATCCGGCAAGACCAACGAGCCACAAAAGAAAACCCTCGTACTTTCCATTATAATGATTGTTTAATGGGGATCCTTCTAATATGTAATGGTTTATTATGATCATAATCTCCACATGGGTAGTAAACTCCCCTATATACCCTAAACAACCAGGTGTTGTTTTCATTGCTCAAATGGTAAGATTCAATTTCCCCAAAGGATTCACCGGTAGAACAGCAGGGCAGTTTTAGACAATTCCAAAGGTCCAAAAAGGTTTTTTTGATCGACTCCGACAGCGTGCTTTTGGATGAATCCTCACTCAACAGGAGCCTTTTAGTGAAACATCTAGGATGTTCCAGGATTCCAGGATGTCCTCCAAAACATCACGTATGCACGCCGTACATACTTGGCACGCTCAAAAAAGATACATGGAAACACCCCAAGGCAACAAAGTTCCAAAAGCCTTTGTGAAAGGCAGTCCGTCTGCGTAAGGTCGAACCCTGTCAGCTTCTGCCTCTGAACAGAACCCATCTTTCAAAAACAGTCCAGCTGTGCAAGGTTGAACCCTGTCAGCTTCTACCTTTAACCCTGTCATAATTCTGCCTCTGGTCCAACCGCTGTGATTTCCAATCCCGTCAAGCTTCGGATCACCTTTTTCCCAACTCACGAAACCCAACCACCCTGTGAGCCATTGGGAATTTCCGAAGTTACGAACATGTGGGCGAAAAACAACAGGTCGTTGTTTACCCCATTAGTTCTCCCATAACCAAGGCCGTATTGAACCCTTCTTTACGGAGTTACCTTGGGGAGGGTAGGTTGACTAGTCATAAATACCACCAAGTCACAATTTGACATGTGCATCAAAGAATCGGATGTTTTTGGCCCAAAGCTGCTAATGTCTTCTTGACGTGATGGCAGAATCGCTTGCGATTTTCACTCCCATTCGATTTTCACTCCCTTCAACTAGAACATTCCACGTGGGACCCGCCTTGAAAAAACTCTCAACAAAACCCCCTATCGCCTCAAACAGCAGTTTTGAACAAAGAAAGCACATCCATCATTTCACATCAATAGCATGGATGTTAACATACATTTCAAACGTTTTAATAAAATATATCATCACCCACCTTTCCTCCCCAAAAAATTATGATTCGATCCCCCCTTTTTTCCATCCTTTTCCATCACCAGTTTGATCAAAAGGTACGTACCATAAAACCACGGACCAACTTGACAGGATATCCTGCCAAAACACCTGACACAGCTTGGACAGCTGCGTTGGATTTGTTTCGCATCTTCACGCATCGGTTGGAAAAATAAAGCGGGAAAGGGTATAACCAGCAATTTACGGTAGGTATGTACAAATGTTTGAATAATTGTTTGAACGGTCTAAAACACTGAAACATAATTCTAAAAATCATATTATATCAAATATAGACTCCTTAGACAAATAAGACTTAATGATGGCTATATACCTTCAAATTTGAAAGTTTCTTTTATTTTTTGCAATGATGTGAAGTGTCACTTTGTAGTTTGGTGTTTAGGGAAGGTGGAGGGTGCTTCCTTTTATCAGTTAATAATCAAAATCTGATTTGCAGGATTCTTTTCGTGTTTCCAAGTACGAAAATGAGGTACCAAAAAATGTTTCCTGCAACAGCAACAGTAACAGCAATCATGTTTTTTTACCCCAAAAAAGTCTGTATCAAATCATCATATCATCCGTCTTTCTCCAAGATGCTACTATTACAAACAATTTCAATTAACTGGTGGATTGATGTGAAATTCCCCCCTTATCAGTTTGGTGGTTATGTTTCGTTGTTTCGGTTGGGTTTTTCTGCCTCAAGACATGAATCTTCAGAATTTAGTTTTATTGGTGCAAATTCGTTTGTGTCCGTGATCAATACACTATTTCAATCAATAGATCCAATTCGACCTGATTCTGACGGCAAAAAAAGTCGACAATATTCATGAGAAGTACTAGATAATACTATATACAGGTATCTGTTTATCACCTTTCTTGTGCAAATGCCTACCATCACCAAACAGCCCTTCAACTTCAACCAGGTGGCTATCGATATGTTTTTCACCTTCCATGAATTTCAGCCGAGCATATGGCTTTGCCACTTCGGATGGAATTGACTTGAGGACCGGGTCCTTGTTCCAAGTAATCATACCTGATATCCCCCCGTGCTGTTTGGGCCCCGAGAAAGTCGAAGAGTCGACAGATCTACAAGGTGGGCCATAAGTACTACCGGGTTGTAAGTCACAAGCCCTTCAAATGGCCTTATAGATGGGTAACTAGGTTTATAACCCCTAAAAAAGAAATTAAATGCTATAACACCACCCCTACTTATAGCTGGTAGGGGGCCCACCTTGTGCTTGTGCATGTTCATGTCGGAATCAATGGGTGAAACAAGTCTGAAGTTTTCATCCTTCATGTGGTGAAGAGAAGATACTGGTAAATAGAAGGTAATCTCACAGGTTTCCACAGCTGGTGCAAAACTTCTGGCACCAAAAGTGTAGATTGTCCGGCTTTGCACAGAAAAGTACTATACCAGCATACAGTAAACTATATAGGCCCCACTTTACACAATATCTCACCGAAAAAAAAACATAGTTTCACAAATGCAACCAACGCCTGTAGGTGAGACAAAACCAACTTAAGTCCAAGCATACATAAAACAATGCGTATATATACACATCCAAAAATTAATTCATTATATCATTATATTACATTTATAGAAATATCATGAAATATCTTCACAACATATCTCCTTTTATCATTCTGATGGTCAACCACCATGATGTACACATCCAACAAAAAAGGCTGTGATGAAGCAACCCAAGGCTTGCCGTTGTCATAGCTTCTCCATGGGATGACTGGTCTATTTACCTTCATGGAAACCCATAGAAATAACCGTTTTTCCTGGGATGGTAAGGGGGATCTTGAACCAAACCCATAGAATCCATGTATGGCATGTATGGTCGTATATTTACCTGGATTTACCATGCAAAACATCTTATAATTCTCACATAGCTGGGTAGTATAATCAAGCAAAAAACACCTGGAACAACAGGCAGGTTTATTTCTTTGAAAATTGCTCACCTCTTTTTCCCGTCCGTTTTTTTCTTTCCCAAAAAATCTGTAAGAACTATGCTAAGCAGGTGCCAAGGTACCATTCATGGGCTGAATAATGATGGTGTCGTTGCTAATGAAATTTCCACCAATGGCCAACTCCAACAAGGCCGACTGTCCATCCACCGTGAATTTGGTGGTGCCATAGCGAGCTTGGATCAGAATATCCTGGTTCTTCACCTCGGCTTTGTTGGAGAGCCGGGTTTGAAGTTGTTGAAATGTCAACGACTGGTAGGTTCCTACTGTGTATGAATGTAAATATAAATATATATATATATACATTAAAATGGTAGGAAAACATCAAATCATAAGGAATGAGGCCTATCAAGTATCAATTGGAAAGGTTACTTCAATTATTAAGGGATACAGGTTCTTACTAAGAAGGTCAAAATTGTGGGTTTTCTGACATGATCAACGCGAAGGGTAAGATTTTTCAAAAAGAAAGCAGCCGCAAGTCAAACAACTTTTGGACTTTGGGACCACACATGTTTGGTCATGCGGGCTATGCCAATAAGTATGAATCAATGAAACAAAGAACCTGAATGATTAAACAAAACATAAACATACCTGCCCCTTTTCTCCCGAAGAAACAAATCAACCAATGACATCATTTTCTTTCTCTGAAGACTTCTATAGTACCTGCCAACCAGGGCACTAGCCAGTAGTCACCGCTGGTCAAGATGGACACTGGTGGTGCCATTTCAGCACCAAAGAGGCCGCTGTCAAACGTGCTGATGTGTGGATCGCCCCAAACAGTGCAGGAACCTTGAAGATTCAGCCATTTTTGCAGCTAGAGTGAGTCAGAGTGAGTGGAGTGGATAGTAGAAACTAAAGAGCGGTATACCCTCCCTGAAGACACATAGCCCCCTGAAAAGTTGTTTCTTCCGTAAAGGAAACAGTATTAAAAACCATCCATTTTCAGGGGCGGGGGTAGTACTTTGGGTTTACTAGGGACATAATGGAATGCAGTAGATAACATATTTTGCTATGGACCCTGTTTATGGGATGCCATAATTTCATATAAGTATATGTAGTTCAACCGTTGTGTAGCAGTCTTTCAAATCCCAATGGCAGTGTGAAAAGTGCAAAAAACAAATATGTTCATAATATCAACTGGCCTATGATTTCACCCATCAATTAGTATGATCATCCCCCAAAAGGAAAATGTAAAACTGGTTGGTGGTTGAGCCAACCCATCTGAAAAATATTTGTCAAAATGAGAATCTTCACCAAATAGGGGTGAACATAAAACATATTTGAAACCCCCACCCAGGAAATCTTGCCTTGTCTGGTTCGGTTGATGGTTGGCAATGCGTCCACCGCAATACATTTATATGTACGCTATGTGGGTACTCAGCCTGTGGATACGGCCTACGGCAGGACATATTCACTCCCCCAAATAACCTCTGAAGTCATACTACCTAAAGCTACGACGCGAACATGTTTGTTGAATGCACAGCATGTAGGTAGTGTTAATCAATATTCCTACACTATTTCATGTATATTTACATATATAAACAGTATATACATATATACAATACATGAAACATCCTGTCACATGGGTGTCATTCGAAATGTCATCTCCTGCCATCCTATATCAATATTTCAATGCTTTAATGTACATATCAACTCCCACCATCAAAGGTGACTATACGCACAAACCGCCATCTGTCGTTGGTCTACCAAGAAACCTTTCACTGGCGTAATGCTCGTCTCCAAACCTCGGAACGGTGGGTGGGAACCTGGTGGAGGGGAAGGGTGGTGCTGAAAGCTATCTATTCATTCAGTGTCCCCAAAACCCGGGGACCCAAGTGACCTTCCAAGTGAACTGTTTCTTTTTTAAGGGGGAAAAGGTGGTTGCAAGTGACCTTGGAAAGAGGTTGATGAAAGGGTCACGACCTGGAAGAGTCTTGAATGATGTTGGATGGATGGCTTCCTGGTTTTGTCTTCATAGTGATCCTTCTAATGGCTTATCATAAACCCCCAAAAAAAACAAGGGTAGTAGAATCCCACCTATATATATAATATATACGTATATATATATTTACATAGAAAAATAAATATATATATATATAAATAATTATAAATACATACATTATCATACATTTAAATGTGCATATATACAGCAAATAACCAGGGTGTTTTTTGGTCGCTGCTCCATGTGGCGGAAGCACATATCACGTTTTTGGACCCAAGTAGCGGAATTCTGAACCACAGCAACGACGCTCAGCGAAGAAGAAACTCAAGGAAACGGCGCTACCCTGGCCATGATGTATGGACCAGCATGTGTATATGGATGTATACTATGAATGTATGTATGTATATATAAATATTGATATATATATATATATAGACAGATACAAATATGGATGTGGGCGAACAAAAAAAGACGCAACACAAGAAACATCATCGAAATGCGACACGGAAAAAAAAAACACTTCTCACTTTCCATTTAATCCTGGTTGTCCAAAAAGGGATCCTTATTTCATTGTTTTTTTAATCCCCATATAACTGGAGAGTATAATCCTCTCTATATATCCATTTTTCAGTGCTCAAATATCTCCAAATAATACTAAGGGTAACCTCAAAACTCGGGACTATTTTGGGATATACACAACAAAAAAATGGGAACTCTGGAGATCCCAACAACTCAAATGAAATCAGCAAACACAAATTTTCGCCACGAAAAAAAAGACCTTATATATTACTTTCCATTGAATCCTGGTTGGTTAATGAGGGGATCCTTATTTCACGGCTTATGAAATCATCCTGGAATGTACCTGGGTAGTATGTCATCCCCTATACAACCCAACCAACCAGGGGCCCTTTTTTCACCTGTGAGACGTTGAGATTGTCAACCTGGAAGGTCTTTTCCTCGCGGGACAAAAAAGGTGGCGGTTTGGTTTGCAATTTGAGAGCCCAGGTTACACTACGAGGTGGGCCCCTTACAGTTACAAGTAGGGTTATAACTTCCCTACTTATAAGGGGTTTTTTGACTCCACTTATAGATCTTATAGCTGGTAGGGGCCACCTTGTACCTACTATCACGAGAAAATGATATAAAATATATGGTTATAGGCTATATATAAACATTAAATATATATATATATGTATATATATGTATAATTCATATGGGCCATAACTAGCAAACAATATCAAATACATCATACAGTACTTCATATTTTTTGTGTTTCAAATATGTTCCAAAATATATGTATATATATATATAATACTTCTTCGGTTCAAAACATCACGTCGTACTTTCGGCATATTATTTACCTGATACTGAGCCTCACTGAATAATATTCACCCAATCAGGGGAAGAAGGATTGGATAGTTTCAATCACCAAATATCACCAACAAATAGAGCCAAGTTTGTTCGATCTTGACTACAAAATGTGTTTACTATGAACAAATTTGCTGCCAGAAAAGAAAAATCCTAATGTATTTTTAGGTATCTTTGAGGTAACATGGCTTTGTTTGCAAAAACAACAACACATTGCTTGTTGCTTGGCAGTGTCGTCCTACTATGAAATGATCCAATCACCTGAATGCGATAAACACATATTGACCACATTCCTGGTGACAGTACTGGCAACTATCCCATACATAATTCGATACATGGACTATCAATGCATATTCAAGCAATCAACAAATACTATTGGGAAGGGGGACGGTGCTTGATTCTTGTAAAAGTTCTTATTTTACTACTCTTCACTTTTGCATGGCCATGTCCAAATCCTACCCAACAACAACATAGTGAGTAACTCATTTCTTTTAGGGGGAAATTTCTTCACCTTCCCAATGTCGATAGCGGCCATCACCAAAGGCTCCATAGGATTGTGAACACCCCCCAAGTCGATAACCAACTGGTCGTTCCTTGGAAAGTCCATGCTGTCCGACATGTGTGGTTGTTGCTGACCGCCGGCGCCACGTTACTGACGGACCCGAAAAAAAGACTTTTTACAAGGGCAACCAGCCCCACATAAACTGGCCCTACTGGAAGGTGAGTGACTCTTACTTTTCAAAGTTACCTTCTCTTTTTGATGGCCAAGCAATGGGGTCACACATATGCGTGAAACAAACACACGTAAAGATATGTTTCCGGGATAACTTCGTTTCCTCCCATCAGTCCGGAAGTGACAACAACACATACACCTGCGAGTCGTATCAAGACACATAAACACCCACACATCGTCATCACCAATGAAAGTAAACTCATCACCACCTCAGAAGAAATGCACATCACTGGGTGATGTTGAGGTGTTTTTTGAGCTGATTGAATGTTTTCCAATGCAAAACATACGTTCTTCAGTTGGGATCTAGATACAAAAATCAGGTGAAATGTGAATTCCTGACTGGTCGATGTCAAAAAAAAACACAGAAATCCCATCTGACACAGGAAAAAACACAGACGCATTATTAGGGCTGCAACCGGGAAACCACAGTGTGTGTTTGCAGTCATGGCTACCTTACGTGCTAGTATTTGAGTTCGAAACACCATTGACCATGTAAACACAAGCGGGGTACGAAGCTTGTGGAACAACAGTTACTAAGCACTAACCAGGGCCAAAGAACCCAGGATCGATCTACTTGAAAGTGTAGGTCGTTTCACTTCCAAAAACCAAAAACCCATTGTGGACACTTCACTGATTTGGTCAAAGTTACAGATCCTTGGAATGGCTCAATGGCTTGTGGAGTCCGAACTTATACATAACAACAAGTGCACCCAAAATTTCCACCAGGGATTCCAATCACTTCCAGGGATTCCAATCACTTCGAGTCAGTATCATTGTCCATTCTCTGTTCAAGGTGCTCTTGTAGACAAAGGTGGTATGCAATTCCAGAGTGAAATAGAAGTTGTGCGGCAGGCCGTCCAGTGCAATGGCTGTGTCCTACCACCGGAAATGTGACTTTCAGGACTTAAATAGCAGATTGTGGGATCAAACAGAACCGATGCATCATGATCTGGTTGGTGGTTTCGACCCATCTTAAAAAAATATTAGTCAAAATGGGAATCTTATCCAAATAGGTGTGAAAATAGAACATATTTGAAACCATCTAGTGATTCATTGATGCGTGTTAGAACAAACAACAATAATATATATTAATATATTCAAAACTACGACATACTGTGCAAAATCATGAGCATTGATCTATACAATTTCACAGGATCGGCCATCTTCACCAAGCTATTTTACCATCTCGAGGTCTGATTTGAGCACATAACTTGAGCATCAACAAACCTTTTCTTTCACCGTGTCTCCGGCGCAAGCCGCCGACAAAGAATCAACTTTTCTTCCGCGGCCCGCCAGAAACGAAAAACTTTAGCCTGAGACTATAAAACTACTCATTGCATATCAAAAGACTTCGTTGTACTAAACTCCTCTCATGTTCATGGATTTATGGAGGTGTTTTCGAAAACATATTGACCCCAACACCGACTGAGTTTTCACAGTTTTCACAAACCCTTCCCTGGGTCCTGCCATCCCTGACCATCCATAGGGAAAAAGGTAGAATTCTCGTGCACATAGGTACCTTCTTCCTTAAGAGTGGAATTCATTTGAAGGCAACGAAATCCCTCTACTCAAACTTAGAGATAAGAAACATTGAACTTTTCTTGGTATGTAAATGTAAATCAATCCTCAAAGACCTTGCAACTCAGTCCTAGTCAGTTGGGGAATGACAGCATGATGTCACCAAACATGACGTCTAAGAGAACGATTTTCGAAAAGAATCACAGCATATCAACGCCGAGGGATGTGTGGAGCATCGAAAACACATCCAAAATTCCACCCTCTTTCATGGGAATCTAAGGGTACCCCCCCCAATGCCACCCCCCAACCCCAACGAAAT